>OMOW01021697.1:0-10596 GCA_900312555.1 Lamprogrammus exutus | reverse complement strand
ATCCACATACAAACAGCTTTTTTAGCTTTAATCTTCTTCTGTCAGTGGCACTAGAATGCCACTTTCAAAATCTGGACCATGAAATGTGCACATAAGGAATTAAACGTATCCATTAACACTGCTGTTAAAAATTCTACATACTTGTTATATTTTCAGAAACATATGTCATTGAACTCCTGCCTATCTAAGATTACAATTTGTACAAGATGAATCGCTACTCTACAATGTATATTTTTGTGCAATAAAATGTTAAAACTTTGTAAAAATATATTGAACTAGTTCTGGATGTTCGTGATAGGTAATGACTAACATCATACCAGAAAATGTCTTTAGAAATTCATCACCTTTTGGTTGTTGTTTTGTTTGCTACGTCCCCGATTCCAACATACTGGACTTACACAGTATTTTCATAAATGTGTATGAACAAATGTAAAATTGAAATTTTACGCTTTGTGATGTCCCGTGTGTTAAGCTCATTTCTTTTATTTTGTGCACATGCTGATCAATAAATTCTGTACCTCGCATTGGAAGACAGAACTGGAATTCAAAGGTGTTGCAGTTATTTTTCTACATCACTGTCCAACTCCACACACATCCGGCCACAATTCTGAAGGGATTTTATCACAGTTTCAGAGCCTTTAGTACGTCTGGAACTCGTAAGTTGTAATCGCTTAACTCAAATGACTGCAGCTGAGGTGTAAACATCTGGGGAAAATACAGCCGATGTACAATTGTTTGTGTGTCCGGCTCAGAACTTATCAATCAACGCTCAGTTGTGATTTTTTTAAATAGTTGTGATACACATCTCTCTGTTTGTACCCATGCGCATTATTCGTCAGGTTAAAAACCCAATGAAATGAAAGATGCCAGAAGTCACATACATCTCAAACATTTTGGGAAAATAGAATTATACATGATGTTTCACACTTAATCAACTGAATCCAACTCATATGTAAGACACCCATTAGATTATACATTATTATACTTTTTTTTCTCCACAAAACTACACACTACGAGCTCAAAACTGATCAAACAAACGTCGATGCACCCCTTGTGGTGCGGTCATGTGGGTTCCTGTAATTTCCGACATACCAGGAAGGCATCATCGAATAATGGGCGTGTTCTTGCTTCGGCTAACATGTCGGCATAGTTTCGAACCTATGAGAAGTTTACAGACCATATAAATTTAGATTTTTTGCTGTTAGCGTTTGTGTAAATATGGTGCGTAAGCGTGGCGTTGCCTTATTTAATGCTGAGGGGAAAGGTTCACTGTGTAAGTTTGTAGTTTTTGTAGTGTTTACTTTCGGAAACTTCCCGGCATGTAGCTGTGCAGTAGGAATCAGTCCAGAGAAATGTCTCATGTGGGGTCCGGGTCTGAAGCCAGACACGGTTTTACCTGTCCGATATTTCTACATTCAGGCGGTGAATGTAAAAGGAAAAAACCTCACTGTATCTCCAGGTAAATTACATATGAGTTTAATATACACATGCATTAAAAACCGAGGCTGACACGGTCTTTAACACAGCAGCACCTAAACGTCACAAGGAAGGTTCCAAGTTGGCCAATTTTCTGGTTTTAAGCTAAAAAAACCCAACAACAAACCGATTAAACATTCTTCAGTTTTCAGAGCACTAGTGTACATTTAAACTGTTTTGTATTCATTATCGCTATCTATTTACTGACAAGATTATAATGATATGCAATATGGCCTGACTGATGCTGTTGAGGTTAATTGGTTTATTAATTTTGGAAAGAAAAATCAGACAATGATAAATATTCATTCAATATTTTACATTAAAAGAAGAAAGTTTAGTCAGATGAAAAACTAACATTGCATGACAACAATCAAAGGGTCCTGTAAGAGGCATCTACCAGGCTCAAATGTGTTCTTCGTTTTAGGTAAAGACACATTTCAAGTGAAGATAAGCCCTCTGGCCAAGAAGGAGTACGTCCGTGTCCATGTCCCTCCACCCCAGGACAGAGGAGACGGAACCTTCCTGGTGAGGTACCGACTCTACGGCACGCTGATGAAGGGTCTGAAGGTGGAAGTTCTCCACCAGAATGTTGCTGTTGCCAAGTCACCCTACATCCTCCAAGGTATACTGACTTATTAATGTTATGGAAGTTGCCAAAACATAAAGTCTTTAATAATCCTATTATTTTGCTAGAATTTGTAGATGGAACTGCTGCCTGATAAAGGTTGCCTTGGTTCACCTGCACACTCCAATACAGTCCATTACATCAGATGCTGGAGTCCAGAGAATATCTGTTTGTATTCAGCTACATCAGCATCCCACAGTGGGCAGAACTGTCCCAGTGAGCTCCAAACTAGTCAGAACTGAAGAAGTCTTATTGATGAAAGGCAAAATGTCTCCAATCTAAATTCCAGTACTGTGATTATACTTCAACTTCCTAGATATTAAACACTTTTTTAACATAGTGCAGTCCAGTACATCGGCACAAAACACAACCTCAGAAATCACAGACAGCTCCCCAACAGTGTCAACAAAACTTTAACATGATAAGCTTTTACAAAGCTGTGTTGTATTGGATTACAGGTGTAGCTATTGAATTGCTCACTGAGTGTGTCTTTTAGTGGTAAATGGAAGATGTTTACACTCCCGCTCAGAACAGCAGAGTTTAGTAGGTCAATTGCAACTAGTCATATTTCCTACTGAAATGTGATACAGCTGATGCAAGTGACATAGTCGGCATCATTGTTTTGACCTGTAACTGTAGTAAAAACAAAGTTCTCTTATTTAACTTTTCCCTTATAATCACAGGTCCGGTTTACCATGAATACTGTGACTGCCCTGAACCTGATGCTTCCGTCTGGCAGAGCGTCATGCAGTGTCCTGCTGAAGAACCTCAGATCCTGCAGGACTTCAGATCGTTTCCAACAGTCGACCTGCAGCGTCTGACACAGGAAGTCACTCGCAGATTTTCCAACAGAGGAGGTCTCATTCACTACGCCATCATCAACAACCAGATTTATCGCCGCTGTCTGGGAAAATACACAGACTTCAAGATGTTCTCTGATGAAATGCTGCTGTCTCTGACAAGGAAGGTAAAGTCTTATAATGATTCACCTCTGTCACTGAGTTAACACGTCGTGGAGCCGTGCAGTCGTGTTGACAGCTCCATTTTAAGCAACTTTCAAAAAGCTTTTGCTGTAGCGTTAAGAGGCTACATAGTGCCCTGCAGACAGGCTGTAAGTAAGTGTGTATGTGCTTTATTTTAAGGGATGTTAATCACTAATCACTAATGTTTTTGTATTTATACTTAATATTACCGCCAACTGATTGAATTCTGGTTCTGAATTTTGGTTGACAGTAATGTCATGTATTCATGGTAAATAAGCAAAATATGTAAATAACTAGTAATATTATGTTAGGTTATAGTGATAAATTTACAAAATTTAATGATTTGGGGGAAAACATGGGGTGAATATGATTTCCTCCACAACATTCTCTCTGCTACTTAAGATTAAAAATACAGACGTTTCAGGGTCAAACGTCAAACACTTCCCAAAGCAACAGTGAACATATTTGTATCTAACTAAACTTATAACTTCATGTAAAGAAGCTTTTAGCGGCTTTTCCTCCTGTTTAGCCCAGGGATCCACAAGGATCCATTCAAGACCTACAGACCTGGTAAGTGAACGCCAAATATATCTAGAATGCTGCAAAAAAACAATGTGACCTAGTTTGGACATCATTTCCCCCCCAAATCATTAAATTTAGTAAAATTGTGAAGTATCACCTTCAAAGAAAACAGCATTGCAATAATATTATTTAACATACAAAGCCTCAATGTTTTACCAGTGGTAAATGATGACTTCATGCCCTTTCTTGAGAGTTTGAATGTGCTGTTTGTGCTGTTTAGGTGAGACTACCTGATGTGGAGTTTTACATCAATGTGGGAGACTGGCCGGTGGAGACCAGGAAGCCACATGCCAGTCCTGGTCCTGTCCCAGTCTTGTCCTGGTGTGGCTCCACAGACACAAGGGACATTGTCCTCCCCACCTATGAGGTCACTCACTCGATGCTGGAGACCATGAGAGGCGTAACTATCGACCTGCTGTCTGTCCAAGGCCATACAGGTAACACACACACACACACTCCTGAGCAGCTGCTCATAACTACCTTAAGCAATCTCCACTGAGTCATACTGCGACTGACAATGCAGAAACACACCAGTGCATTCCCACAATGTATTGGTGATGATAGAATATTCATAAATGATGTATTTGTGTGTTCTCCCACACCTTTATTTGCTCTCAGGTGTGTATCTGTTGCATTTAATTGAGCTCAACTAAATGAGCCAGGAGAAGTACCTGCCTTTACCCCAGGGTTACATTGTCCTTAGCGGAGGTTAAAATCCTGAATGAATACAGCACTAGAGAATTCCACATCACAGCACTAGTTAACGAGTTTACCAGTCTGAGTTAATGTTTTAAACTCAGAAGTAAAAATTTCAGTGTTTAAATATACATTTACAGCACTTTTCTGGCTTTCATATAGAGGTCTTTGGATTTGGATGAGAGTTTGGATTTGACCCGAATCAGACCTGTGGAAAACCTACCTGAACCCGACATACGTAAATTAATTTTCACGAAAAGAGACCCGACTCTAAATGGGTCACTCAGGCTTGACCTGAAATAGACCCAAATGTTATTACACCCAATCCAAAATGGAGTTGACTAGAACAGACCCAAATAGAGAGAGAACTCCAACACTGCGGATGTCATGGTTTGAGTTTTATGATTATAGTCTGGATGGAACATTAACATTTTTACTTCTGCAAATACAATATTTCTGACCGTAGATGTCACTATACCTGTGTTTTGAAACCAAAATAATACAGTAGCTGCCTGTCAGTGCTCAGTCTTGACCTCTGATAGGGTAGGATGTGATAGGATAGGTAATCTTATGCTAAAATGACACAAACAAATAAGATAACTAGCTTAATCCATATACAATATTAATAATGAAATTAACTAAAAATTACCATGAACTATAATCAAATTTCAAAGTGTAAAATTTGGCAAAGTCAGTTTATACTGTTTTGCACAGCTAGTTAAAACACTCATACACACAAGCTGTGCTATGCAAGCCACACACACAGACACAACATGACTCACCAGAGTTTCTGGGTTAATATCCAAAACACTGAGAAAAGACACAATGACTTTTTTTTCCACATAACCCAGAGTCGCACTATTTCAAAAAAGTGGCCTCTAAATTCTTGCAGTTTAGAACCCATGATGTTTTATAAGCGTGATTTAATAGTAAAACTGTTCATCTCAACATCCCTAACAGGCAGCACCTTCATGTTCAACCAATTAACAAGCAGCTGTAATTTCAACTTGTTGCAAACGCACCTCACTGTTTCTTGCTCTTAAGTTCACGCTCTCCGCTTGCCTTCAAAAACCTAATTTCCTCCTGCGGTGATTCTGATGCAAGATGTGTTCAGAGCTGATAAGGAGTCCACTCAGATCCACTTACTGTAGGTACACCCGCATGTTGGCACACATACCTAAGACCTGTGGAAGTAGCATGGGATCTGACCCGATCAAACCTGACTTGGGTCCCTTGTTTGGTATTGTTCTGAGAAAAAGAATGGACCAGTGAGGGCCTCTATTTCAATACATGTGCATGTTACTGTGAGGCCAACAACTTAATAACAATCTAATTATTCAGTATTTTTGTTACAGTTTAATACTAGCCAATCCAAAGGTATTTTGTCTTTTGTTCCTTGTGAAATCGTTTAAATGTGCCTGTTTTGGTAACACACTTTTTGAACCAACATCACCCAGGGCCTCTGTGGGCAAACAAAACAGAGCAGGCATTTTTCCGCGGTCGGGACAGTCGAGAGGAACGGCTTCACCTGGTCTCACTGTCCAAGAAAAACCCAGAGCTGCTGGACGCTGGGATCACGGCGTGGTTCTTCTACAGAGACCGGGAGAAACATGTAGGCAAAGCACCGCTTGTTGGATTCTTTGACTTCTTCAAGGTGAGGGGAAAAATGAGTATTGTCGCTCCCGCTTTCTTGTACACAATAAGTTGTTTTTGTCTCAACTCTTGTAAGTCATGATGTTTTTTTAATTTGAAACAGTATCTAATGTAAACAACAAAGCCAGCAAACAAAACAGCAAATTATGAAAGATTAGCTTCATTGTATTTTTCATTATTGTAGGTATTTCAGTATTGTTGTGCTGTGTCTGCATTGGCACCTGCAGGAAACTCCAACTTCACTGAATAGGAATTTCTGGCAAACATGGATTTAGGCATTTCCACAAACACAAACTATCCACCTTCCACCACTTTTCTGGCTTCAAGTCATGCTAAGCAAAGTAACCACAGATCTCCCTCCTAAGATGTTTCCAGGGATATGTTATCCCTGCAGCAAATGTGCCCCAAGGTCTCCTTCCTTTTGGACGTACCTGGAACACCTCCCTTGGGAGGCGTCCAGGATGTGTCTTGATTAGATGCCCAGATCTCCTCAGTTGGCTCCTTCGGGTCAGTTCCATCACCATGCGGAGGAAGCTCATTTCTACCACTTAGACGTATCTGCCATGTCAATCATCCTGTCACTATTCAGAGCTCATGACCATAGGTAAGAGCGAGAATTTGAGAGCTTTGCCTTCAGGCTCAGTTCTCTCCTCACAACAGTTTGATACAGCGTCCACATCTCTGCGGAGCCCCCAGTTGATCTCACGCTCCATGCTTCCCTCACTCTTGAACTGCCGTTTCACACTTTATTATTTTAACTGTACAAATACTTGCATATTGTCCTTTTAAATGTATATTGCTTTGCTTTTTATATTTAAATAATATGTTGTTTTTGTCTTTTTTAGTACAAGTACCAGGTGAATGTGGATGGGACGGTGGCAGCTTATCGGTTTCCTTACCTAATGCTCGGGGACAGTCTGGTGCTGAAGCAGGACTCTCCATATTATGAATATTTCTACAGCCACCTGAAAGCAGGAACTCACTACATCCCTGTTAGGAGGAACCTGTCAGACCTCATCCAGAAGATCAAGTGGGCCAAAGAGAATGATGCAGAGGCACATAAGATCGCCAAAGCAGGCCAGGCGATGGCCAGAGAACTGCTGCAGCCCAGCAGACTATACTGTTACTACTACAAAGTACTGCAGATGTACTCTGAGCATCAGTCAGGTCAGCCCATGCGGCATGCAGACATGGAGCTGGTGCCTCAGCCCGAAGATGACACTGCAGTGTGTATGTGCGAGCGTGAAAGCAAGAAAGGGGAAACCACAGTGAAACGGGATGAACTATGATGGGCTGTGATTCTTAATTGGATGGGTCATTCCCTGCTGTAACAGAATGTAGATCTGTTCAAATTAATTTGCGGATTTTGTTGTTATAGCGAGGAGTACAGTTATAATTGTTGCATTCATTTTGGACAATCAAAGAAAGACGTTTTCTGAATTTACAACAGGCATGGACAATATTGATAATAGTAATTGTCTCAATAATTGTTCACATGATCTATCTGGCAGTATTTATTACTCAAGTATGTGAAACCATGTTATAAAAACTTTTAGTATGAATTATCTTTTGTTGTGTTTTACTACATGCTGTAGTTTTCAAATACTGTAAATATACAGTATATGTAACTAATGTATTAACTTTTGTGTCATTCAATTGACAACTGTGAAAAGCCATGTATCAATATGAGAATTTAGTCACAATACAAGAACATGTTTAGAGAATAAATGTTAATATTGAATCATTACCCAGTTCAGTGAACGCGAGGTCGTCATTTGCCATTTTAAGTCTAGAAACCTGACTGCACTCAAAACCACGATTTCAATCTTATTTGCTAATGATATTGTGAACAATTAGTAATGATTCTTGTAATTCTTACTTGTGAATGGACTGTAGACTTTTCCTTTCTGTACACGGATTTTTAGCCATCCAAAGCAGACCTATCTACTGATGAAGCACATGTGCATTCATTCATTTTCAAAAAAATAGATCTGTCACAAAAAGGGGCCTGAGAGCGTTCAGACCTGACCCAACTCGAGTCCCGGTTCATGTCCTAAGAAACCAAATGGACTTGTGAACACCTAATGTAAAGCTCACAGTGCAGGTATTTGTCTCTGCAGCCTCCAATATGAGGGAACGGATGTCTGATCCATGTCTGAATGGATGTCTGCTCTGATGTACAGTAGGAAACATGATGTCAAAAACTGTGTTAGACAAACAGTTCACATAATTCCTTGTAGAATCCTTGTCTCTTCTCTCCTGTTTCCACGTATCCTTTATCCAAAACATGCATGGATCATTGCTTTCCATTTATCAATTGTAGAACTTCATTTTTAATGCAGTTTAATGGCAATAGAGACAGATAACTATAACACCCAATCTTTGAATAAATGTTTATCAGAACAATAACATGAAACCTTATCAATCAATTATAAGCATTTTATTTTCATTTTAATTCTAAACAAAATGTCTTCAATTATAATCATTAATTGAGCAAAGAATTACAATTCGTTTTATTAGAGACAGATATCGACAAATACAGGGAAAACGTAGAAGAAACCCCATTTTAGAACCCTTTCCATTCTAACTATAAACAAGTAAATTATCTCACAGAAATGCATGTTGTGTTTGTGTCTGTATATACATCAACAGAATGTATTCATCAGTAGTTTTCTTTGATACTCTACCCAAAACTAAACAACACACACCTCATTTTTACAGAAACAGTAAACAGTACTTCATTCTTTACTCGTATCCCACTGCAGCGTGTAATGCATATTTTAATTAAAAAAGAAAATACCCCATCAAGAAAAGGATGTTCAGTTAAAAATAATAGAAGTTAAATCACATTCCCTCTAAAAGATTTATTTTCCCATATTTGGTATTTATGCTGTACACAGTGGGATGCCTGGACAAAGCGCAATTATGCCTTTCCTAAGCCCTCTCCCCTAACTACCATGTTACAAACCATTCTAAACAGCAACTAGTCGAGGTTTGTTCCATCATTTACATTTCTGACTGTCACACACATCACCTCAACCAATAATGCTTGTTATCCCTGTTATCCATGCAGCTGTTTACTTAAGCTGTGTCACTAATGGGCCAAATAAAATGCATACACATACGGTTTCCTGTTACATGAAAAACAAATGCACCTTTTTTGTTATCAAGGAAAATCGTGACAGACAGCACTGGGAGTGGAGATAGAGCAGAACTTATCAGTCGGGCCGTGTGCTCAAACGTGTTTTTTGAGTCTATCCCTGGCATTGTGTATTATCACGGCTATGTTACCTCATTTAATCCTCCCTTTAGTGCTGTATTTAAAATACGCACCATCTCTTGCTGCTATCCATGTCTGGCATTGCTGTTCTTGTGTTTTTGATTTTTGAAAGGCAGAAAAAAGCCACCCTCCACAATGGCCCCTTTTACACCTTGCATTAAAATGCAACCTCAGTATCTGGATTTGTTGTCTGGATAACGGCATATGACATTTCCTGCATTAACACCTTTCATCAACAGTGCGTTCTCATTAGTAGGTGGGTCATTACGCGAGTAAAGTCCATCCTTCCTCCTTGCTCCATGGACAATTTTCATTCATGCTGTCACTATCCACGTTCCAGGTGCAGCTACCCATTTACTCCTATTCAAAACAACTTCTTCAACTCATATAATAACTTATTCATGAGCGTGAGTGGGAAAATGAGGCAAGATGATGTTTTCAACTTGTACGGCACAGCATACTGATCACAATGCGTTCTCACTTTGCAATTACATGTTTTTTATTATCTATATCACATATCCTGAGACAGATTGCATGTTAATGCAAGGTATAAATGCAGCCTCTTTGGAAACAGTATTATCAAGTACCCCATGCAGATCACTGCAGCATGTTGACAGGACTTTATAGTTGTTAAGCTGCAGTAAGATTGGACAATCAACATAACAGGAGGGGGTTTAGCAAAAGGTTGGATGTTTGGCTATCAAAACACTTGAAATAGTGTGAAATCCTTTTATGATCTCAGTTGTTTTTGGAAGAAGAACAACCCTGTGTATTTGAAATTCATCATATAAGTCTATAAATTGTCCAAAACTATTATTTTTTTGTCTGTTGACATGGTCCAATAATCGGTGTCAACAAATACCTCTGTTATTTGGCCAGGCTGTAAGCACAGTCATTTCGTATGATGCACTCTGATGTGTCCTGCTATAGAAAATACCAGACTCACTTCCACATCATCTGATTTTTTTGAAAATCAGGACACATCAGAGTGTGTTATCACTCACGTTATAGGATTGAGTCCAATGAGACCAGAAGATGTTACAGTCACGTTGGTTCAGCTGAACTTAATCATCAGAGTGAGAGCGTCTCCCTCTTTCTTGGTGACAATTGCCTGCATCATTCCTGAGGGAGTGTGGAGATACCTCGAGCCTTTGAAGAAGTTCTCAATCAGAGCCCTGTCAATCTTGCTGCACTTTTCGATGGCGGCGTTAAAGTTGTTGCTGAGGACGCCGTATATATTTCCCCTGTCGTTTTTCCTCCCAAAGACCAAGAAGAGAAGATCGGAAGAGCGTCGTGTAGGG
>OMOW01021696.1:0-11190 GCA_900312555.1 Lamprogrammus exutus | reverse complement strand
CACTAAAACCACAATGGCCGCACACAGATTGGCTGGCAGCTCTGATGGTTTGTTAGAATTCCCTATAGAGGAATGACTTAGTACACTTTTTGCTATCATTATTTTATTATTGTTTTAGTCACTTAAAAAAAATCAACATTTTCAGTTATTTTAATCAAATGTCTTAGCTGCACTTTGGATAGTGTTTAGAAATGTGTGAGTGATTTTCCTTCTCGCTAATCATGTCTAATTTGATGCAGAAATTTTTAGCATTTATTACTTCATAGCTTTGTGTATGAAAGCATTTCAAATGACAACAAAGCATTTAGCTTGTGTCATAAACCATATACCAAAATTGTTTTGTCTAATGTAGATTTAATATTATTCTATTCTTTTAGGTGCTCAGGTATAATGCAACCTTGGGGAACAGTCTTTTGTCTTAACTGCTGCTATTTTTTACAGTGAGGGCTTTCAAAAGCAAAAGGCCAAAAATCAACATTTCATTTCTTCTTGTCAGTTTTCATACAGACACGATCCACAATGCATTTTCCGCACAACATTCAAGAGGGCACAATGCAAGTCTCCTTTCTCGTTTGTAAGTAATTTTTGTTGAAATCATGCGATGCTTATTTTCCTGTCTTGTAGCTAATAGAGTGATTTGGGTGCCCTAAATTGCACAGAGGGAGCTTGTGTACACCAGAGCAGAACCTTTAGCCTATACCTTATTATCAAAGAGATTGTACGCTTAGGCTTGTAAGATTTCATTTCATATTCACGTTGAAAACACAATGATTTACAACTGATGAATGTTATTAGTGATAACATGTCCACCATGTTAACCTTTCATATTCCTCCTCATCCTCCTACGTGTGAGCTGAAAAGGGAAATCTATTCACTCTCTTAATTATTTAAATGTAAAACTTTGATAAAAGTGGTGATGTATAGGATTGTTTATCCTAAAAATGTCAGAAACATGTTATGATGACATGTTTGCCTTCATTGTTCTTAGTGTATTTCTATGTGGGCCTACACAAGTGTTCTTCAATGATACAACCACTGTACCACTTTTGAACTATGCTCAAAGTTCACAATTTTATGGCACAATAAAACAAGATTTAGATGAATGTTTGTAATCATTATTCACACTTATTCCACTGAACACTGCTCCATGTCTCTACACAATACACATACAGTATATAAGATATTTTCCATACCTAATTATGTTCCTAGAGTTCCTTTTGGCCTTGATGTGTGCACATTAATAAATTTCAGTGTCATGAAGGGACTGATAGACAAGGTTAGAGTAACTGAAGTGGGTTACATGGATTCACACACGCTTTCTCTACAATGAAATATGATTTAGTTGATTGTGAAACAGGCCACTTTTCAGTTCACTGTCAGAAAAGGACTCACCCTCGTTTTGATGAGATTTGGCGAGTTTATGAAACTAAACCACATATTAACCACATATACTGTATATATTATGCATTTCTTAATGAAAGGGGACGCATCTTAGTATTTGTGCTAAGAAACTTCTTTTTCTCTATAATAGTAATGTAATAACAAGAAGTGTGCCTGCCTGTATGATCCTACAGAAGATGGGTCTGCCACAATAATGATTAATGACCATTCAGTTCTGCTGTACACAGCTTAGATTTTCAACAATATTTGATGGGGAAGAACAATAGGTTCACTGTTAATCATAGATCCTGAGAGGGTCACATCATATGTGCTCTTCTTTGCAACAGCCTAATTGATGGCCTTGTCAAAGTAATAACTGAACTCTGCTGAGAATTCACATCACAATGTACCTGTCCTTGAGATATTCTATTCTGCTTCGAAAGGCATCAACTCATACTGTATATTGCACCTTCTATCTTGCTCATTAGCTTTATTGAGACTTTACTGTTTGGCAGTATGCTGTTGTCTGCTCAACCTATTTAAGAGGTTTGTGTTGATACATTGTATATTTCAATGTTATCTTATCCATTAATATATAAAATTACTGCATTAATATATATACATGTTATCTGTTATGTTATATTATATATATAGTATATATGTATATATATAGTATATAAAATATTCAGAAACTTTAAAATAACCATGTTTTAATACATTGTGGTGTAACATTCATCCTTGTTTGGACAGAGTTATATATGTTGTGCGTTGGAATTTCAAGTTATGAAATTTGATTAGTTTGCACTTTTCCTACATAACGTGCACCTTAAAGTGCTTTGCAGAGTCATTTGATTTCAGCCATTACAATAGGGAATAAAACAAACAACAAACAGTAAGCAAAAAGACCATGGAGATCACTGAGGCCATTGCCTCCATACTGTAGATAAAAGACATTAAAAATGAATCAAAACATGGCAAGCATTACAATATTGGATAAGATAGATAAATCAAAGAATGATATATATTGCATACATTTTAGTAGAAGAATTTTTAGTAGAAGAAGAATTTGTAGTAGAAGAAATAAAATCAGGAAAACTGAATAAATAAATAAAGTAAAATAAAATATCTTAAAGCCAGAAAAAATAATAACCTTAGTTCAATTTAAGTAAGCCCGTAACACAATAAATAAGAAATAAGAGGATAAAATCATACTCATAAATGTAGAAAAAAAATACAAGTAGATACAACATAATTATATCTACTTGTATATTTTTATAGTGGTTCCCAAAGATTGGTGAGTAGGGCCCTTGCATTGTCCTTGAGGACATACCATACAGGGGTCTATAGCCAAACCCAGCAGGAATGTCCATGGAGGAGTGCTTAATGGCTCAGTAGCTCAGACTGGCTATGTTTAGGGTCTGGTGAATACACAAGGGTTGACTGATAAGTCCTGAGCTCGACTAGTGATTATAATTGATTATACAAAGTACTCAAGGCTCTGTGAGTTGTACAAGCTGGATAAACGTTCAGCGATTATGAACTTGCTGGCTGCTATCCAGATTTGAACTAGTTTAGTACCCACCCTAATCACCTTATATGGCCACCTGAGACTTTCACCTCTTTTCAGACAAAAAGGCTTTAGCTGGAACATGTTTTGCTTCAGACAATGATATTATAACACCTGGGGAGGAGTTTTTTGGACATCCAATAAAGGGACTGCCATGAAATGTCTCCAGCATCGTTGGCAGAAGTATGTCGAGTTGGAAGGAGATTGTTTTAAAAACAAATAACTGCAACACCTCTGTGTTGGAGCGTTCTATGACTCATAACTTATCAATTAACACTAAAAAACACAAAACAAAACAAAAAACTCAGACGAAAACTGAAGTATGTGTTTGAGAATGCTGCCATCTGTCGGCGGAAGTGAATAACTGCTGGTCCACCTCTGTACACGTGAACTGTGTCCACACTGGCTTTCTGCTCCCGAAAACCTGCCAAGAACAATGAACCGTCCGAATAACGTTACACTAATCAGTTCTGGGGCAATTAAAGGAGCAGTTCCAACATCCAAACGACAACAAACTGTAAGGTAAATTACTGCTGTATCAGAGATCTCAACGAGTTAGCTAGCGAGTGTTGAATGTTTGTTTTAGGAAATTTTGATTTTTAAAACCTAGAAAGGTGCCTGTCCGATTTGTTTCTGTATCTGTTTGTATTTTGGATGTTTGTGATTTATGTGCGTGATTTACGTGGTGTTAGCCTGATTTGTTATTTTTGTTAGCTGTGATCAAAGGCCATGCTACCTGTGCCCTGTTGCTAGCTAGCACTTTGGTACTCGCTTGTGTTGTAATATTTCTCTATTTTCTTTTATTAACAGACCACACAAACAGTACAAAGAAGGTATGATGCAATCTACACACCAATAAGCAGAAGTCAAAACAAACATTAAACCCAGAAAAGTATTAGTTAGTTAATCAGGATACGTTTTTAGTGCTGCTTATTGTCACTGGATTCAGGCATGCAGCTCAGCTCAGGAATACTATGGGAATGTAGAAGGAGAGAATCTCTCTGGGAGATGTTTTCAAACCATAGTTAGTGATTTTTGTGTGAGGATTTGGCCTAAAGCCCCATTAGAAATCAACCAAACACAGCATATCCTTTATGTAGTTTTATATCATAGAAGTTGCTGTAATTCTATTTTACATAGGCTGAAAGTTTCCAGTCTGAATCCTCTTCCAGTCATTTCCATATACTTTTCATTAATCCACAGCTAAATGGAAATCTTCATTCAAGCCAATAGCACAATCCAGCCGTGAACATGCTGGATCTCCAGACACAGACATAAACAGTTCTGAAAGGTAAGCTTGTCTGTTATTGTGTCTATCTTATACATGTGGCCTGATGGGGAATAAAAGTGATGCAGTGATGCATTTTGTGGGCTCTTGCTAGCTAAGGACCCCTAGAATTATTATTACAATTCACATGCTGGAGAAAGGCCTGATGAAGATGCAGACCATTGTCAAACAGAGTGGTGACATCATCTGTTGTAACCCAGGATGTCCCATTGCCAGTAAAGCCGTGTCTCTAGCTAGTGTCCCTTTGATGTTTTAGTCTGCAACAAAAATTCCTAGATCATTGCCAACTTGCAGGGGGTTCTAGTGTATGCACTGTGATATACTGTCTACCTTGGACTCAACCAGTCACAGTTGATAAATTTCAAACCTTTGAAATCTAGCCAACCTGTCTTAGGGGTGAGTCCGAGTGTCCTGCTTTGTGATTAATATGATGTCCAGCGTGATATTCCTCCATGGTCATCCACCCAGTTCCTGGAACCCTGTCCTTGTCAGGCATCTATTGTTATGGAGGGGGAAGAACATAGCGTTAACGCTCCTCTGCTGTGATACACAGTATACACTTGCAAAATGGCACATTTTGGTGACACAAACTATCACTGCGGTTAACGGAATCGGAATGAAGGCTGAATGCTAAAATAAAGAGGAAGTCTATGTGTGTGGGTTTTTGTGGACAGGATCTGGAAGGAAAATGTCTTCTAACTGAAGCACCAAAGCTCTTATTATTAGTGTGAAGTACGCACCATAATGTCGACAGCATGACAGAAAACAAGAAGCAGTCTTTAAATGCATATTCACATTCACATTCACAATCCATATTGTCTGATAACATATTTATTGAGCGTGTCTGCAGTCATTGGCAATGGTAACCTGTCTTTGAACTATATCATCTGTGCAGTAAATATAGTTGACTGTGAATGCCAGAATAGCGAGTCAGACAATCACAGTTTCTCTCCTCTTTTTCCCTCAGGGTTGAGCTCTATGACCCTTATAATCCTGAATCGTCAGAGTCTGAGCCTGAGATGCCATACGGCCACCACCTATCTGAACATGATCACGATGTAGGACGTCCTCGATATGAACGTTTGTCTCCAGGTAGAGATTTTCATGACAACTACGACTGGGAGTCATCCCACTCTGAGACAGGGAGGAGACCACTTGACGGACGCGACTTGAGCCCTGTGATTAGACCCACAGAGCGTCGAGGTCCTAGTCCAAGTAATAGACTCCCAGAGCGACAGCTATATAGCCCAAGTGTTGAACCTGTTGATCCAGATTACGGTTCTGTTAGTAGACCTCGGGGCCGACGGAGCAGCAACCCTGACACCCAAATATATACTGCATCCCATAGAGGACAGAGGACCAATGGGAAAGAGAGGATCCCAGTCTCTGAATTCAGGAGAGAGGTATCATTGTCAAAACAAATGTAGTTTCTTTTGAACTGTATGTATTTGCATTGACTTTCACTGTTACTATGACAATGAGTTGCTGGGGCTCATGTCAAGTGCTGTGTGGTTACCAGAGAGGAAAATTACTGAGTTAAAATGTGTGCAGTGACACTGGGATACTTGAATACCAATTGGTGCCCTTTTGTCCTCTCAGGTGAACACTACTGTTAGATTATCCCCATCGAGGTTACAAGAGGATCGATACCAGTTAGGACATGTGGGAACAGGTAAGAGATTGATAATAAATCAGATTTGGGTTGGTTGATTAAAAACATGGCAACCACATGAATCTATATTTTTTATTATTGTAGAATGTTTGTGGGAGCTATTTATGTTGATGTTATGTCGATGCGTTCGTGCAGTCTACACCTGACCCCTGCTTTGGTACTTGTGGATGCTTTTGTACTTAATCACATTGTTTGCTGTGATGTTGCACCATTTGACAACGAATATGTGAAAACCTTTTTGCAAGATTCTTTTTAAATGAACACATTGAGAATATGTATTTTTGAAAAAAAACTGAAATCCAGGGCCAAGTGATCAACATTGAGGTGTTACAATATATTGAAAATTATATTTATACATTTGGCACACTTACACACTAAGTAATTGGATATATAATGTTGTTCTACAGGAGTTGACCAAATCACATCTTCCACAGAGGTGACAAGGAAAAAAAACAGAAGTCCGATAATTGAAAAGTAAGCACAGAGGAAACTGATGCTGCATCTCAATGTACAAACTTGAGTCGCTGAAAGCTTGGAATAAGAACTTAGACAGTAAATGTGGCATTTAAATGTGCTTTTCTGGCTGTTAGGAATCCCTTTACCTGTGAGCTGTGTGATGTTGAGTTGGCCAATAAACAGGAGCTGGAGGATCACTTGGAAAGCAAAATTCACTGGGACACCATGGAGCACATTCAGCAGGGGAACAACTATGATGATCTCACTGTAGCGTTTCTGCAGGTAAGGCACAGTGTGGATGGTGGCACCCTGAATCGCACCATTTAGAGTTTTTGCTGAGGTTACAGCACTTCCAGGTACAGAGCAGCTGACACTAATGGCTGTAGTGGGTAGCACAAAGTTTTAATTACTTTCACAGTAACAAACCACATATGGAATAAAATATGGGGATTAAAACAAAGAACAGAAAGATTATTGTTGCCATGTCCCTGGTTTGACTCCAACAAAGGTCTTTGTTTTGGGGCCTTTGATGCTTGTCATTCCCCTTTATTTCTCTCCTCCCAAATTCCACTGAACCATCTAATTATAGCAAAAAAATGTTTTGGAAAAAATGGAATGTGTGGAAAATCGTTTCCTTTGTTTATCCTAGATTTGTGTTTAAATTTTCTCTTTGGTAAAATTACATAAGAGCTCTATATTATAATAAGTATCAGTTACATCTAAGTAGTTCAGAGTCTGACACACTTTTGTTGCAGCACATCTCACAATCCCCTGGGTTTAATCTCTGGTCTGTGTCCTACAGTTAGACTTCCTTTCTCTTCACTTTCTTTTATTTTACATTAAAACTGTTTGTGTCTTGTTGGTGCTGGGTGATGATTGGCATTTTTTTATTTCCACAGGAGGTCTTGCAGTTCAAAGTCCGTCACTGTAGCCAAGCCTTAGAGGAGAGCAAAATTCACGGTAAACGACTTGGAGTGGTTGGCAATTGTGACAGCGTGTGCTGTCTTAAACAGCTCTTATTCCAGATACATAAAGCCTAAACTCAGTGTGATTCTCATTTTGTTAGAACTGCAGGAAACTGATCACATGACAAGAGTGGAAATGTTCCACTGTGCAGCTTGTAAAGTGTATGTGTCCACATCTGCTTCCTCTGTGGAGAGTCACCTCAGGTCTCAGGAACATCTCTATAACAAAAAGGTAATGCTGGAAGCTACAGTATTGGATTTATTTCCATCATAAAACATTTTATGCTGTGATCACATTACCAAGTCTGTAATGGCATAACATCTATGAATTTTTGGAAAACTTTTATTTCCATTGTTTTTAAATTGAAACACTTCATATTATTATTTTTCTTTTTTCTGGTTTTGTTTTTTACTGAAGGAGGTTGAAGTGCGGCAGAGACGTGCTTGCCTTGACAAAGCAGAAAGCGTGATGAAGAAGCTGAAACCTCAGTTTGAATGCTTCCTTCAGGTATTTTGCAGAAGTTAACATTGCAAAAACATTCAAATATTAATTGTATCAAAGTGGCTTTAACCCCAAAATGTGAACGTAACACATTAAAGGACCCATGTTGCATAGAATGTTTTCCTTTCCTTTCCTGCATGTAAATTGATCATTCTTGTTTGTAACAACCAGCAAAATGTGAAATGATAAAACCCTCTGGATACTGCAGGACCCTCACTTATGTGGAAATGTCAGTTCCATTAAGCGGTTTTGGATTGGAACGAAATATTGTGTCACAATTCACTCAACTCTACCTTAACTCTGTGCTGTCTGCAAGGGACCGTCTGAAAATGAAACTCACCTTCATGTTGTGTCCAATTACCTATTAAATAGCAAGCTTACAGCCATTTATGTCAAGTTTGTAAAGTCTTCTTGGAAAAATCTACCTACAGCCTGCTTAGTACAACCAGCAATGAGGAAGAGTGTGCCAGTATAGACGGTTACTTGAATGGGTGCTTGGACAGCACATTACTGTGACTGTAACTTTCGGACGGTCCATGTAGACAGCAGTGATGTAGGGACAACCAGTCAGAGCCATGACTTATTTGCATACAGTCACCGCCACCCAAAACAGCTCGCTCTCGAAAATGATAGACTGAGGGGGTGGAAACATGCTGCAAAAGTTGGGTGTGTGTGTTGATTTTTTTGTCATCAGACTTTGCCAATTCTATTTACAGACTAAAGGGAACTATGCTAACTTGCCAATATACAGCAAAATATGGGTCTTTCAAAGGTATACTAAGCAAGATTTATCAAGAGCATCATAAAGCGAGTTCAATTTGGACTTGGCCTCACTAAGCATGATTCTGGAGAACTGGAAGAACAACATAGAGAATATATATACAGTATGTACTTGGGTTGTTCCAGTGACCAGAAGTAATCATGATTTTAGCAACGTAACAGATGTTGAATACAAGCATACAACTATAATGTAAAAAAGTACAAATTATAGAAAATAGTACATCTAATTTATGAATTATATATACACAAGATTTTCTAGCTGTAAACAAACGGCTTAAAGAATGCCATATTAATGTGTCGTGGGTAATTTATTTGGCTTTCTGATGTTTTATTCACTTATGTGCTTTATATTCCTGAGCTGACCCATTTATTTTAGTGGATCAAATGTCTTCTCAGTACTGTGTGTGTGTGTATACACACCATGCTTGACTGACATCTCCCTGAATCTCCTTATAGCTTTGTTACACCTGAACAATGACCAGACCGTTTGGAGTTGAGTCAGTGACCTCATCAGATTTCCAGTACAGCTCCACCCGTCTTTAACCCTAGCAGATGTTTACTCATGTAGAATAAATAAAACTTGTATGGGTCTGCAGGGCCTATAACTTTACAATTATTAACAATGGTACAAGTCATTACTATTAATTAGAACTTGTGGACTAAATTTAATTACATTCAGCTCTGCACATCAAAGAGAAACCTGCAGCTATTAGGTCACTTAACAGAAATTATTCTTTTCTTCTAGGGTGGCGACCCATTCGAATAAATGGAATCATCGAAATACCTCAAAATACTGTTTACGCTAAGGCCCAATTTGCTTCAGACAAGGAGATGGACTGCACTCAACCAGACAATGAAGTTTTGTTTGTGCATTTTTGCATTGTGCTTAATTCAGTTTCATTTGATCTGTTGTCCATGTTGTCACATGTTAATTCCAAGTCGTCACCTCTGGGAAACCTGAAAAAGACAAAGTTTATGCATTTTATGAATTGCAATGGTTTCTCATTTTTACAATTTGTGTGCAAAAAAGATTGGGGGAAAAGTTGCCTTGTTTCTGCGCTTTTTATTTAGAACAACACAACTGTTTTAAGCATTGTATCTGTGTGATATAGTACATTTGAAATTAAATTATTTCAAAACAGTATTTTTAAACATTAAATATAGGTGTATGAAGGGCATCGACAGCACTGGTTGTGCAAGTTTTTAAACCACCTTCAGTTAATGGTTTTGTATTTGTATTAGAAACAATGCAGTTACTGAAATACTATAAAACACTTCCTATGCATAACAAGTTTATAGACATATTTAATTTTGTTCTTGTATAATAACTCAGTTTTCCACTGCTACTGTATTTCAGTAGTTTTCAGGTGCTATCACTTTAAGTTGATATATTCCTCTCAGTAACGTTGTGCCCTGAAAAACAGACTGTGTGGTCTTGATTTGAACATGTTGCAATACAAATGAAACATCATTCTATGCATTTTATAAATGTGAATATTGATACAGAAGAGAGGTGCTCCCAAATTGGACAAAATGGACTCAAACCATGAAAAATCTGAGGTAAAAGTTGTCTTCATTAGAAATGGATTCCACACTACATTACTGCATAAAACAAGGAAACAGTCTGTCCATTTGGAACTGTATTCCCAAACATGGACCATGTAAAAACAGAAATAACGATATTGAAAATAAGTTTTGTCCAAACATGTACAATACCTCCAATGTTCAGCAATATTGTAGTTTTGGCCAATGTTAAACTGACTAAAAAAGGTGAAAGAACATCCAATGTACATACACATACAGTCTAGTGAAATCTAAAGGTCCCCATTGGTTCATGAGACAGCTTGTGTGACTGTCAGAGAGCTGTCTTGGTCGGTCTTGTGGGTGGGCAGGTCCTTAGGCAGCAAGGTGACCTCTACCATGCTTAGTCCAGTGTGGGGGACACCAGTGTTCATAATGTGTCTCTGTAAATGTTTAATCCAGTCCTCCTGGACCGACAAGGGACCCTGGAAGACGAGGTCGCAGAACCTGGAAAAAGACGAGTGGACTGATGAAACCAAAAAAGACTGGTTGATTAGATTAATAACATCAAATAAAAAATAATTTAAAACTGGATTTTCAAAGGGATTCTTTTGGACTGTCTGAACATCTAAAACAGCTACTTTACGGTATAAAATCAATTACAGTGGGTACGGAAAGTATTCAGACCCCTTCCATTTTTATAGATTTAATTTAAATGGATAAAATTGCCATTTTTGCCCATCAATCTACACTCAATAACCCAGAAAATAGACATTTTTGCTAGTTTATTTAAAAAAAAAAATGGAAATCTGAAAGTATTCAGACCCTTTACGTAGGACTTAGTTGAAGCAGCTTTGTCAGCAATTACAGCCTCGAGTCTTCTTGAGTGTTATGTGACAAAGTTTGCACACCTGGATTTGGGGATTTTCTCCCATTCTTTTCTGCAGAGCCTCTCAAGCTCTGTCAGGTTGGATGCGGACCGTCAATGGACAGCTATTTTCATGTCTCTCCACAGATGCTCGATTGGGTTCAAGTCCAAGCTCTAACTGGGCAATTCAA
>OMOW01021694.1:0-11150 GCA_900312555.1 Lamprogrammus exutus | reverse complement strand
AGAGAGAGAGAGAGAGAGAGAGAGAGTGTGTGTGAGATGCTTAATAGTAGAAGACACTGTATGTCTTTGGGGAATTACTTGCTGTCAAAGAGGGTATCTAATTATGTCTGTGTGCTTGTTTGTTCAACTAACTTCCTTTGTTCCTTATTTCCTTTCGTCCTTATTTTTGCACCCTTTCTCCCATCCCTATATCAGTCCATCCATCCATCTGCCATCCTTCCTTTCTGCTTTTTCCCTATTCCTTATTTTTCTGTTTTTCCTTCCCTTTATTCTCCATTCATCCCTTTCATTCTCTTTCACCTTTCTTCCTACTTTTCTTCTTTTTCTATTCTCATTCCATCCTTCCTTTAATTTTTAATTCCCTCCTTCTTCTTCGATATATAGTACTTCCCTACAAGTCTATATACAGTACTTCCCTACAAGTGCTTTTACTTTTACTTGTTTACATTATCACACGTACATTTTACTGCTGACAAATGCAGAATGTGTACTTTTGTGCATGTTTCCATTGTGATATCATCAGGACACCTTGAGTGCTCTCATCGCTGGCTAAACTCAAGACAAATTCCCTCGTGTGTCTTACCTCGGACGATGAGTTCGCCAAAGTTGGACACAGCGGCACCTCTGGGTGACAGGGTGATGCATCTGTAAAGGTCCTGCTCCCCGCGCTGTGCCTCCACGTGGAAAGTCGCCATCAGCCGCTTATGGCTCAACCGAGACAGCAGTGATGTGTCCAACACCATGCCACTTCGCCTCTGACAGCCAGACAAAGACCACACAGAGAGAAAACTGTCGTAAGCACACCAACCCACCCTTGCTATGGTTATATGTTCACCTGAAGTCTATTCAAGTGATTAAAATGTGTAGCAGGCTGAGAAGCAGACAGAGAAACAAAGGAGGGCTGAAATTAGCTACACAGGAGGGCGAGATAATAAATGTGTGATAAATGTCACCGCTAACAAAAGTGTTTTCACTTGAGAGGCTGTGACAAAGGCCTCCTGGTTGTTGTTTCCGGCACAAGGCTGGAGCTGACATCTCCTCATCTCTTGCCGTGCTAACGTTTCAGCACTCCAGGCACACCAGCAGTTGTGGAACAAGAAAATCAGAGGCTCACACTCAGAATGAGCTGTTCCAGGTGCAGCTCTCTCACAGAATAGGTAGATTATTATTCAGACTGTAGCCCTCTCACGCTTTTCAGGAGTAAGTGGCTTTGACATTAACATGTTAGAAGTGTTTTAGCAGGATAGGTGGCAAAAACAATGCATTTAGGGCCCGATCCAGAGTTGGTGACTGAAGTGGGGCTGCTTAATTCAAAAGATCTGTGGAGAAAAGTTATGCGTATTCTAATTTGAGATGTGCGGGCGCTTATCTCCTTTTCTCAGCCACCTCCAGTAAACACCTCTGAGGTTGTCAGGATCGCTGGCTGTACAGCTTTCTGGGAATTAGATTTTCAGTATATATATATCTATTTATCTACATGGTGAGAACGTGATGCCGTAATTGAATACCTGTTCAGGTAATGAATGCCACATTAACATTTCTCATAATCTATTTATTTTTTTATAATAATTACTTTTTACTAATTGGATAGGTGTGTGTTAACTTCTCAGTCCCTTGTGCTCAGCCCTCCCAGAATACTATAGCAAGAGTTTCCCTATTGTTTTCATATGTGAGTTGTCCTGTGGACATTGCAGGCAATAAAAAGTGTTTCCCTGCGCATATCAGACAGTAGCGCAGGAGTTAATACAGCTCCTGTTTGGAGAGGACAACACGTAACTAAAAATGACTTAAGTCCCAAGTCTGAATGGCAGATAGCTGCAGACACTCCTCTTTCAGGGGATTGTCCGCCCCATTTGCGTAACTCACCTGAGAGGTGCTTAACACCTCCGGTAAGTCTGAAGTCAGAATACAGAAGAGCATAATTTTAATATTAAAATCCACTTACGTGCAGGTATTTCAACTCTGAATTGTGCCCTTAGAGCTAATTTCTCTAACCTGAAAATATTGATTAATGCTCTTTTTTAAGTTTTGCTTTGGTATTGATATGATCTCCCTCTTGTTTTATATAAGTTTTCAATGTGTTTGCTATTTCCTCTCTTTTCAGCACTTGACTTTGTATTTATGTATCTGTGTATATGGGTTTGAAGTGACAACTCTTAAAAGCACCCATTTCATTGAAAATATCAGGCACCTAATAGAGGTGCACTGTCAAGTCTGCTGCGATTCTCATCTGGCTGTGAGCATTGTATCATCATTAAGAGTTTGAGTGATAATTAACACAGGATGGGACTGAGAACACATTGATGAAAAAGCTCCAAATAGATATGGGCATGGAGACACTGGAGGAAATATGATACTAATTGATTAAGAAACATTATGCAAACAATTAGTTTGGACCACCAGTCTAGACTGGTCCAGGGAGGACCTTCACTGCATCATAGAGATAAAAGAGAAAGCGGCAATTAGCATATTTACAGTGATGATAATCAAACAGACTCAAAACAACAAATGGAAAACTAGAAGACATTAATGGATTGTGATTTATCTCTATTTTCTGCAGTCAGAAGCTTTTTTCCTAATGGGTAAAGTGGGGAAGAGTTGAAGCAACTGCTGGAAGACATACAGGAAAAATGAGCCTTTACATTGCTAATTTTCACAACAGAGCAGCCAAAGTCAAAGACACCGCAGCATTCAGTCAAATTACAAGCATATCTTTGTGTGTACATGCATAGTTCCATCAACAAACTTGAAATGGAACTGATAAAAAAAATGTTTTTTTCACATGCCAACGATCTTCAAAAGACTTCATTTCAGGGAATCAAGAAGCTATGAAATAAAATTGGATGGAAACACCAGGGATGGATCGCCGAAGAGACTGAAATCTCATTTGCAAAGCTTCTTCTCCGTCATTTCAAAAGCACTTAGAAGTGCAGGCATCAAGGACAGAGTCAGACTGGAAGCTTTCAGGGGTGGATTTTTGAAGACTAATATTAGCTCATATACAAACTCGGGAAACGGAAAATATTTTCACTCAGTGCACAAGAGAAATGATTTAAGGGGTTTGGTAAACTAAATCCCATCACAATAAAAAAGCTACAAAAGCAGAGGCACACAATCTTTCTAGCACTTATTTCAATGCTAATAGACCTTTTCCACGTGACGTCACGAGTCATGTGATTTCTTGTTCTGGCACCACACTGATAAGTCTACCGCAAGCTTATCTGCTGTTGCATAATGCTAGTTGTAGCTGTCTAAATCACAGTAATAGTTCAATACTAAATCTGTAAAATGTCAGGCGAGGAAGAAAAAGAATGTGAAAACTGAAACCTTGTGACTTTCTCTGAGTATCTGATAACACTAGTAAGGCTTGTTATTGTGACAAAGTTACATTAAAGGGTGTATGGACCCATACTCATTCCCCTTGGAAAGCACAATGGCACTGGTACACTGTGAAGTGTCCATAATATGAGCTGCTATCCACCTTTTGTATGGTTATGGCGTCCTACAGCAACGAAAGTAGCTGGTATGATTGTATACAAATCATTTACCACAGCGGAACCAGAGTCACAATAAATAAAATGTAAGATTGTAAATTGTGTTGGCTTGAGGAAGCTTTTCCCAGTCGAGGAGCTACCATGTTCACAGTATCCGTTTGGAAAAAAATCATAATGTTTTCTCATCCCAAAGGCTCTTTTCAGCCAAGAAATATGAAACATAGCAAATGCTTGAAAACACAACCAATTCATAATTTGTAGCCCTGTTGTGTATTTAGTCGTCACAACACGAGCACTGAAAATAATGGATAAAAAATCTAACCATAATAATCATTGCAATATTCTTACAATCTCCTAACTTAGATTTCTTGTTTATGGCTAATGTACAGTATGCTTATTGTATAAAATCCTTAAAGGATCGAATCTGTTTTTGTAATCTGAGCCCTATTGCAACATTGCTTGTAACCCATCATGATTGTTCAAGCACAACAGTAGTGGCTGGTACGTTTTCGAGCAAACTGGTTTCGCTTCTGAAGCTCCCAGTCAGAATGAATGGGACTCATTAGGGCAAAATTAAGAGCCTCTGATAAATAATAATAATGCATTTGTCTAAAAGCTGTCAAAAACTAGAGTTTAAACTTCAGTCTTCAGTTTCTTTTTGTTTTAGTTACATATATGAACTGAAACATCACAATTCATATAGTAATCCCAACTTTCATCACTTATATTTACCACTTTATTGGCCATTCAAACTTAGATACCTAGAGATTAACTTTGAAAGTTTTGCCCTTACAAGTTGACAAATATCCCACAAATGCACCATTAGTTTTGGTCTCTTAACTCTTCATGGTACTTTAGTGAGTCATTTGTAGAGGGAATGCAGGTCTGACAAACCTTTAAAA
This sequence comes from Lamprogrammus exutus, assembly GCA_900312555.1. Lineage (NCBI taxonomy): Eukaryota > Metazoa > Chordata > Actinopteri > Ophidiiformes > Ophidiidae > Lamprogrammus > Lamprogrammus exutus. Next base: position 6,754 of record OMOW01021694.1, on the reverse strand, counting down.
GCCACATCATCCTTCACTTCTGCTAAGCTCCATTTCTCTGGGACCTGTAGCAAAGCAGCTAATGAGGTAGCTTCCTTTTGGAGAGATAGTCCTCTAACTGCAAAATCTCAACTTCACTCCCTTTGTCCTTGAGCCTCACAGCGTACTCGAGGCAATAAAAATATCATTATTTTGAAACTATTTTAACACTTTTTATTTTGAAGGGCAGACACGCAAACCTGAAATGGTATTCTTGGCAGCAGAACATTCTGAAGAATAGGAGCAGAAATGTAGCCATTCATCTCATCAGGAGGGATGGGCTTTAAAAGCTTAACATCTACTGATATCCAATCACAGACAGAGTCCACATAATGAGAATGCAAGGTGTAAATGATGTCTAACCTCGCACAGTATTATGGAGACATTCTTTTGTGCTAAAGAATTGCTCAGTATGCTTACATGCATGGAATCTTCAATTCTACATTAAGGCTATATGTTGAATTTTCCTAATGTCATATAAACACCATAATCAGATTGAAACCAGCATAAATCGCCATTGGAGTACTAAGAGTAGCAGACCTAGATTATATGATTTAAATTACTTTACTCAAGCATGTAAACACCATCGAAATACAATCTGCGTAAGCTTTGTCTGCATGCATTTACGGTACTTACCTGGTGTGCTCATCTATGCAAATCTGACTAAGCAACTAATCGTGTATTCGGTGAACTGAATGCTATTCATTCTGTCTGATTACTCCACATTTTAATCACAGTATGGTCCAAAATCAGCGTATAGTGTGCCTGTTAAAAAACTACTGATTGTAGATAGCAATAGTTACAGTTACATGTACTACTTTAACCATCTTGGCGTGTATGAATGCCTTTAAGCAAAGAGTGCAGGCACTGAGAGACAAATATTTTTAATTCTTTTTGGCTGCCAGAACAACACGTTATCTGTGGACAATAATATTCTTTTAAATGGAATATTCATGGTAACTCAGTTGCCTGGTATCAAAGGCTCATGTAAACAGCTTAACCTGAATAAGACTTTAATGGGAGCCTGGCCAGCAGGTACACATGTCAATTTAACTATGGTAAGTTGTTCTGGAAAAAGACTGTCAGCTAAATGCCAAACGTGCAGTAAATCCTTTGTGTTGCTTTTTCCTCCTCGTTCCCAATCCCCTGCTTTCATGCAAGTGCTGAGATGTCTTGACGGACGTCGCTATTCAGCTAAAGATTTTTAAAAAGAATAAACAAAAATGCACTCACACCGCAAACGCTCATATTCCCTGTCCTCACCTCCAGTAAGAAGGGCTCAGACTCTGCAACTTTGCCTGTCGCGACACACTGGAAGGACGCATTCTGCCCGGCGTTCACCTCCACATCCCCCAGCCGAGAGAAATGAGGCACCTTGTCTGTGGAAGGACAACACATAAACACATTCTGGTGAATTTGTCTGGAGACAAACATCAATGAGTATCAGTGCATGAATATATTAAACAGGCAGATGTGATTTATTCAAAGGAGCCTCTATAATACACACACCCAGGCCAAGATACAGTTTCACAAACATGAATACATGCATAAGGCCTGCATAAATGCATACACGTACAGGTATGTGCATACCCTACACAATAATCCTAACAAGGCTTTATTGGTAAATTATTGACATATTCCACAGATTAAAAAAACAACAAGTGACCCAATTCCATTTCTTAATCACATGAGGCACATATCGGATATGAATTGGGAACATGAAAACAGTAACAAAGCACACAGAATCAGATACACTGATGGCAATTTCCTTGCCATAAAATGGGCCATTCTTCTACTAGTCTGCATAAGTGGAAAACTGACCTAAACCATACATGGATAAATTAATTTTCAACTTGTTCCTCATGTCTGCAAAGAACGCCTCCATTTTTCACTCGCTCTGTCTCGCCTCAAATAACTAATTTTGTCCTGCAGTGATTATGGCGAACCAAGTAATCCGAGCTGCTAGAGAGTCTCAGATCCACTCGGGTTTACAACATATCCGCCTTGAAATATAATTTGTTTGTTGTGTAGACATTTCTTCAGCGTCATGGTTTGTCTCATTTGTTTCCATTGAAACATTTGGTTTATCTTCTCATTTGGTTTATCTTTTCAGCTCATAAATCAAACTGTTGTTTGATCTAAGTTGTTTCAGGTCTAAACCTTGTAAACATGGTTGTCAGACATAGGCTGCTTAAAAGGGAAGCTGAAAAGAGTTTACTGAAACATAAGATTCAGGCAAAAATGGAATTGAGCATCAAGACCTGCAGTGTAAATGTAGCCTGTTTGTATGACATTGCTCTTCGTTGTTTCAAGACAGTGTCACTTCATAAACACAAATAAAGCTGCACTGGAGTCAAGAGGAATCATCTCATTCACAGGAGCAAAAAGGTTCCATTTAACTTGGCTAAAGAGACTATAACACTGCAGATGAGTCCTAAATTAATGATGAAGATTGACATTTTTGAAGGATGCACCAGCCCAACTACAAACACATTTTGCATTCAGTTTGAAAGAGATACACTTGCCTAAGATCAAAGAGATACAGTTTCATCTGCAGCATCAAGTGCTGTACTCTACAGGCATTAAGATTCTTCTGATTGTTGAGTCTGAATTGCCTTTAAACCCCCATCCAAATCGTAAATCCATTATCTGTATATTCATGACAGTAGAAGAGCACTGCTCATGATTACTATATAATACAAGCCCAAAAAAATCTGAAATAGCTGACAGAGAGATGCAAAACAGGGCTCATTTTAGTAAGTGAGTCCACTGCGTGCAGCAGTTTCCGTGGGTTAGTAAGACAAAGGCATTCATAAGCAATATGCCTGTTGAAATGCATATACAGTATATTGGCTTTGTCAAATGAGATATCCCTGACCTTTAGTCACGATACTTTCTGCCAATATCTTCATGTAGAGTGCCTTTAGAGAAACAGTGAAAGAAAAATATATACGTATCCTGTAATCTGTTCAGCACCATATGGGACCACCGTATTGCAGAAATACGTCTTGCCGTGTATTATGCTGTGGCACATATACAGGGTAACAGATTGTGCTATTGGTAAGATTAACTGGCTGTCAAATGAACATTTAGTCATTTTCAACGTCATTTGTTTGTCATTGCATTTTAAAGGACCAGCACGTGATTTCAAACGTACTGTTTTGTTGATAGTCAATATTTTCAAATGTGATCATTTTCTAAACCCCAGTCCAATCTCCATGAGAGAGATTACATATAAATCCTACTGCTATAATTGGAGAGCGTGTGTCTTTGTTTGTATGTTTGTGTGGAGTTGCAAGGAGCACCATTCCTACCATCGCCTCCAAACTTGCCAAAAACATTAGTTCAGGTCTGTGGCATTTGCATACGGTGCTTTTCTTTCATTCTTTTTTTTTTTTTACATAAATACTTGATTAGCAGTTTCAGTTTTTATTTGCATTACTGTTGAATAGAAGGCGGAACTACTTTTCGGTGCATACTCCTACAATCGGCGGCATGAATGGAAGCCAGAACTACATTTCAACGCACGAAAGCACACTACGAGAACACGTTCACGCAACACACACTTCTATGCTTTCTTTCCCCAGCAACCAATGGGAACATCTGGCTGAGGATGGGATGATAAAAATGGCACAATAATAATAATAATAACTGAAATTTATATAGCATTCCACATTTTAGTCTTCTGTCATTTTCTCTTCCCTATCTCCAGTCCTTTTCTTCCTCTACCCACCCAAAAGAGGAGGGGATTCTGTATATTCTATTCTATTCTATATTCTATATGTCTCTTCTACAATAAAGATAGCTGCAATGGTCTCTCTGTTCTTGTCTCCATGCCAACTAGCGGTACATAAGAAACAATGGGGTAATTCATAAAACCCCCACCACCCAACACCCATCTTTCCTCATTCATCATGTCAGTTACTGGCTTATGATACTGTTCACGTTGAAAGAATCGTTACTGCAGTTCATAATTGGAGGAATGGTTACTCAGATTTTTGGTCTGTACAGCGAAAGTAAAAAGTAAAAACAGTGTGTTTTGCCATGGCAACCGTTAACAAATCTTAATTTCCACACATTCCAAAGTATGAAACACTCTGATTTACATTAACTTTATGCTAACTAGTTATCATTCTAGCTTGATGTCACAGAAGATACCGAACACACAAGTAGCTCGCTAGCGTACTTGCTTGCAAATTGTTAGCTAACTGCCAAGCTGCATCACAGGCAGCTAAAGAGGGCACAATGCTCACGTGACCTCAGTGAAGCTAATGCAACCCGGGTGCTTGTTACTGACAAGATGAAACTTTCCTCCATTTTTTCTAGTCTCAAATCAGTGCAGCATTAACAGGTCTGATGTTGATGTTCCAAGTTGTGTTGTCCATGTGGCGTACAAAAAAATATGTGACCATAGCATAAGGCTGTACACCTTACATGGGCATTGCCTAATAACTAATCTAATAACTAATTCCTTGGTTCATCAAATTTGCATGACATGTTGCTGGATTGAAACATAAGGGAAAGTCCATCAGGGGAGCAAATGGTTGTGAAGATGGCTTACACAATTGTAATGTGTACATGATTGAGTATATATTTTTTACAATTGCATGAACTACATTTGTTACTCTGAGTAAGCCTTTGGTCGATTAATGCAGATTTCAGTCTAATTATGGTGCATACATGTGGTTTAAAAAAAAAGGTAGAAGATTTACTGGCTTAATCGGAGTATAACTTAAGTTTTAATGTGCATGTAAATGACTGACTGTGCTCAAACAGCTAACGGGTCCCCCACTTCTATTCGCCTGCATTCCAACTACTGAATGCATAACTTCTCCTTTTGTCATTTCACCATTCTTATATGTATATATATATTTTCTCAGATTTATTTTTCTTTGGTTTGCAATTGCCAGTTGAATTTTCTTCTTTTTTTTTAATGTGAAGCTGTAAACCTGAGAATTTGGGTTTCCTTTGGTGATTTCATGTGTCGATTTTGCTTTGTCACCGTCTAAATATGTTATAGCTCATTAACCATCTGATTTTCATTGTCATTCATTTTACATGGGATAAACTAATGTATTAGGAATGGGATATAAGTGTGCTAATTAACACTTACATGCTGTTCGGGTCAAATCTGACCCATTACATTCTTTGAGCTTGAAAAGTTCCCTACAAGAAAAAAGAAAAAGACTGGGGGAAAAAACAACTGTATACATAGTGGCTATTCTGGGTCAAATTTCATCCGTATCTATGTTTTTCATACATAATCAGCTATGCTGTTTTATATGCTGTTTTATAATACAGCAGTGAGGTCAATGTTAATGGTTTGTTATGGTTCAAGAATGTTTGAGCTTGTTGATCCAATCAAAAAAAGATTAGGGCTGTTATTTTTTCTCTTGGGTAAAATAGGACCATATTATGTGACAGTGGAGGTTTTTTATCTCCACAAATTAGTGTTGTAAAAATTCAATATTCCACTTTACCCACTCTGAAACACTAAAATAATTAATCATCCACTTATTAATGGGTGATGGAATGTTAAGTGATATGTGATTTGATGCAAAATAGTTTTGTAATTCAAACTTTGGTATAGAGACTACATATAAAGAGATGCTTGTCAGGGTCAAACATGAGCTGGTCCATATTGTGAAGGGCCAGAAAATGAACACAATATAAGTCTTAACACACCAGAGGCTTTATGAATGAGCTTCAGCAGTGCTGATTTAGTGTGGTGCCCTACAGTTATGTGCATATTTATGAATTAACACCATTATGAAGTCTATGTATGTAACACTTTAGACTATTGTTGTGAGGCTAGTTTGCATAGTTTGTGTTGAGGAATACTAGAAAATTGCATTTACACTCAAGTCATAGTTTTCAGTCCAATGAAAAGCCTTCACAGCCTTTGAGGATGAGGCAATTGCCTCAATAGTTTCAAAGAAAATTGAATTTCAAAACACCCAGTAGTTTGTACATGCAACCTGTCCAGTCTTAATTAATAGAGGTACATCCACATATTAAAAAAAGGTGAGCTAATTAGAGTCACAAGTGAATTCCAGCAGGCTGAAATGGTTGTGATTTAAATTAGCAATCCTGCTTCTTATTCATAGGTGCTTGTTGATTTAAGAGAGACTGTTCTTGTCTGAAACACGTGTTCAGAATAAAGAGAACAAATTCCAGGGGAAAGAGCACTGACGTCAGATGAGCGGAATACAAACAGAATAGCAGGTGCCTTTGATCTGCTTTTTCCTCGGGGGCATACGATTTTTCTTTCTGCCTGTGGGGAAACGTGTGCCAGTTCATTAATGTATACTTATATGTTTGAATGTAGTGCTTGCATGAGTGTGTGGCGGAATGGTCAGTAAGGGTGACTGCATCTTCCAACCACAGCAGGTGGTACAAAACGCTACGTGCTCTTGCACACGTATACACTTATCTGTACCTTCTTGTCATATGTTCATGTGTGAGTATATGAGAGTGTATAGCTGCTGTTAAGTCAATGATTTATGACCAATGTGTTTCATATGGTTGAGAACATTCTTTTGCATCTTAGGCCTGATGAAGCTGACCAATCGAAACTGAGTCGACTTTTAAGGATGAGGCTTTAAAAAGACAGTACCTAAAATGGCCTGTTTTCACTCAGTGTTCATAGCAGTGATGCAGCAATGTTAAAATAAGACTGATTCCTTTTAGTTCCAGAACATTTGAGAGATATTTTAGAGATACTGTATGTGGTTTC
>OMOW01021692.1:0-15150 GCA_900312555.1 Lamprogrammus exutus | reverse complement strand
GGGAAGTACTTTGATCATTGCCTCAACACAGAGCAGTCACTCTGGGGTAAATAACACATCTTGAACAAGTGTCTCTCATGCAAAAAATTTATCTCCAATCTGAAAACCGTCGTCTAAAAAGGCTGGAAAATAAGGAAGAATGGACAAGTTACAAAAGACAAAGATGTTTTCTTTCTCATTTTAATTTTTAACATTAACCTTGATGGAGAAAATTCAGGACCATTTTTCAATTGAAGGCAGACAGAGGAAAAAGTATGCATGTTACAGTTAAAAGGATTACATTTTCCGAAAAGAGGACAGAAATCCAGACGTTTTAATGTGTATAATGTTTGTGAAGTGTGAAAACTGTTGAAGATATTAAGAGTTGAAGAATGTTTTGGGGTTAAGAAACTCAAACTGCTGATCTTAGCTGGAGCTGTCAGCCAATCAGCTTCAACTTGCCTCCACTCTAAGAGACGCAACGTTAAAGGCTGAAAAATCTTCAAATCCTAACTATTTTAAACTTGCGATATCTCAAAAAACGTTCAAGTCTGTAAAATACTGAATGCATGCCATAAAGTTTAAAGTCTGAAGGCCTTAAAAATGTTTAAAATGTTTCTCTAGTTGAAAGTATAATGAAGTTATAAAGACTTAAAGTAGGCATGGACTGAAGGACAGTTTGAACAGTTTTTGTGTGTATATGAATGGGGATTTTTAAGGGCACAATTATTGAATATTTCAAAAAATATGACATATAGACACCAAAAGTCATAGAAATAATTGCTGAATATGTTGAACATTTTCGTGTTTGAACTGTGTCTAAAGGTTGAAGTATGCGGAAGTAGTCGAGTGACAAAAAACGTATGGAAGAAAAATGAGAAACACGCAGAAGAACATGCTCAGACTAATCTAATTTTCAACTGTTGGATCAAATTGGCTCGCACAGAATTGTGTGTGTGTGTGTCATCATTTTGACATGATGATATCCACGGTGCTTTTGGTAGATATTTCACACCAAAAGGCTTTTCAGTAGGGAATGTTAATTACCTTTGCAAGCTGAACCCCCAGGCAGCAAAATCGAGCTCCATCCAGTAACTCTGACTCAACGCAATGAGCTAGTTTCCTCATACATAAAGAAAGCACTTTATGAATATATGTATAGTAATTATTGCAACCAAAGCACAGAAGCCAAGACTTTACCCCTCTGAGCGCTTTGGAGCAAACATTTTTGGCATGTCCTGAATTGTCCCCCACTGGGAATATTTTGAATATTCCTACCTATTCCATATGCTTATCCATATCACAATGATTTTATGAAGGTTGACAATAACAGGGGTATGACTGGCACAGGTAAGGTTTGACGATAACAAGAGCTGAAATGCATACCGGTTTTCTTGTGTTGCCAATCAACACCCCCCATGGGCTGCAGCAGATCAGAGAAGCTGCAGTGGGTAACTGGAGGTTTACTCCCATATACAATACCAGGACTTTCAAAAGAACCACACAAATCCATTGTATGAAGTGATTCAGGTACAGTCAGCGTTGGTGTTCTTTACATTAAAATTTGCTCTAGATCGCAGTTTAAGTGACTCTAAACGTGATTATTGTTATTCTTTATCATTGGTGCATTAGTTTAGGTATGTGTGTGCACGCGCACAAACATGCTCGTGGCCCATTCAAGTTTAAAGTTGACAGAGCTGTTTAACAAATCAAGTCTGTGGCAGCAGAAATGGAAAAGGGCCCTGTACTAGAATAGAATGCAGCCTGTATTCTATTTTATTTTTTTTGATGGCGATCAAAACAAATGCATGCTGAATGTTGGAATGTATGAGACACAGGTCTGGTGTAGCATTTGACTAGTCTGCACTGACTCATATCTCCTCCTATGGATACAGTGTGAGAGAACTGAGCCTATTACTTTTAATTTTCTCTTAATGGTTTTTATTTACAACATAGCCAAACATTCGTCAAGCCCAAACACCGTTCAAGCCCAAATCAGTGGCTTAAGAACAATGTGCCAACACAATACAATCAGAGGTCAAGTGGTCTGTGTGACTAAGTCATTGTGAGTAATGACACATCAAGGCCACAGGCAGGAAGCCCATTAAAGGGTGCAGCACACTTTAACAGGGACTGGCTTCCTGTCTTATTATCATCTACACAGCTGTGATACTGGAGTTCAGTGGAGGTTTGCCTACAAAGTCTAGCACTGCTGCGTAATGTGTCCTAATGTTTCACAAATAATACAATCATAAAAATACTAATGAATTCAAATAAGGTAAAGAGACCTCAACTGCATTTCTCCAACCTCTTCCTCAAATCTGCTGTTATACTAAACAGGCGAGGGCACGTCTGACAGATTTCCTGTTTAAATGTAAAAGTAAACTGTTACAAGCCCTTATCTCTGCATCTTTGTCGTATATCCTTACTCTATAAATCATTGTTGCTGTAATCGAAACCCACAGAGTGCAAAGAGTACAATCTGTATTAGAACTGTTCTTGTCTGATGCCTTTTATTGCTTTTTTTTTGGACATGGAACAGTAAATCCATTATTTTCTTAACAATATCACCTTTGTTCACCCATTTTCATTTCTCAGGCTCAGTGACCTGTATAGGAAAAGGCTTGCAAAACAACCAGGTAAAATGCTTCTGAACTGAAGATGACTGAAAAGTGGAAGTATTCATCACATAATGAGGAAACATTACACAAGAATTTCAATAGTAAAAATGAGTGAGACATTGTAAAAAGGACTTGACTTAGAAATGTGAGCTAATTGGAATGATCAAGCCGTCTTTAGTCCATAGATCACAATGTTATGACTCCATATCTGCTGCTAGAGTATGACAAATACCATACTGAGGCCTTAGGAGTGAGGGAAGGGCCTGCCCTGAGCTTAGTTAGGATGGGTGCCAGTGGAGAGATTGTCCAGTAGCAAATGCTCTCCAGAAACTGAGCAGGACCCAGGAACTCCACTGACGTTATCATCAAGCCAGTTTCCAGAGCTGGAGTGGAAAATGAGGTCCTTAAAATGAAAAGGAGACCACACAAGAGCCCCATAGGTATTAAACTTTCCCACTAAAAATTTATTGAGTTATTTTGGTTGCAACATCGCAATTCTCAGCCTAATACGAGTCCCCAAAATAGAAACCTGTGTAGTTACTTTTACATGGACTCTAGCAATAAAACCAGCTCCCAGGAGCCACAGTGTGCTGGCCAGGTAAATGCACACTGGGAATCCTCAGGATATTTCACTGTGTTGGGGTTTCCCACTGTTCAGGAAGTAGAGAAGCTGAGCTAATGCAGGCCCGTCTGTCTTTTGACCCTTTAAGCGTCGGACCACTGAGGCTTCCCCGGTCAACTTTCAGCCAATTTTGAATGACACATCCCTTCCTTCTCTTTTCATGTCATTAGAGTTCACTCAAAGTTTTGCCTGGAGATTTTTTTAGTGCTCTGGAGAGGTTGGAAAGCAAACAAGGCCTATATTAAATATCTGGGCACTGACACTAGTGCTTCAGATGTCGCACAGACATGCTGAAGAATGGTTTGCCTTCTTCCTCTCAACTTGGGCTCTTCCAAGGGGGATTTATGTTGGGCTTAGAGCTAGCAGGCTAATTTGAGGCTGTTAATGGTGGGAGAGCAGTCGGGAATCACCCATCGTCTCCCGATGACAGTCCGATGGGTAATACACTGTTACAATTAGACGGTGAACCCTGGATGAGTGTGATACCGTGTAATTACATCCGTCATATTGAGCAGTCATCAAGAAGGCACCACTGTCCTTATCACCTACATGGCCAATGATGTCACTATCACACAAGGGGATTTCACAAGGACATCAATATTATATCCTCTTTCGAGATGGAAATCCCTGGTCATCTTCAGTTTGTCTGGTCATCTTCTCTTCCACTCTAGTACAAAGGAATGAGGATAAAAAATTGATAATAAAACCAAAAAAATAAAAGTACCAACAATTCCAACAACTTTACCAGCTTTCTGATTTGTTCATTTTAAGTTATTCACAAAATCTACAAAATCACGGGTTTGCATCCGAGTAAGTGCATCCACACTGCAGACTGAGAGAAAAAACTTTCCAAATCCACAAATATCTTTAAGATTATGAAACCTTGTGTATTACTCACGCCCAGGGAATGCTTTACTTTCCCATGGCAGCAGGGGAAAACCATTTGTTCTTTTGCACTTAAGGTGGAAAGCTGGACAGCAATTGATTTCATGTTGAATATGGAGGTTCTGGGTTAATGAGCAAGGGAGAGGGAGTGGGGGGTTGCTTTATCCAGTATTGGATTCAATGTTTGAATTGCGGGTGGTCTTATGGGGGGTCCGGGGACCCCCCATAAAGGAGAAAAATTCTACATCTCGGGGCCCTCCTTAAAATGACGGCTTTTTCTGTCAGCATTACTGCCATCACACCACCTACTCTCTCCTGTTTTTACCATACTTTAATTGGATCCCGCCTCCCTTTATATATTTGGAATGGGCCGGCTATCATCCTCATGTTGGTCAAACCTGCACATGTTTACGAGAGACAATGATCTTCATTTGTCGGTCTTTTTTTTGTTTTGTTTTTTGCAATGTAAGTTGTGCTCTCATTCACCAGTAAACTGACTGTGGAATTAATTGACGGGGATTCTGTGGTGTATGTTCGTCTGGTCTTAGACTTATCACCATCATTCTCAGTTTCTTTGAAACCATCTTTAACATTGCTCTCTCTTTAAAGGATTAGGACCAGTCCAATTAACTCACCCTGGGTATACATATGCAACAATATGAAAACGCCTGTTAGTGTTTGTAAACCAAAATTCATGGAGCAGCCATCCAGGAAAGGCAATTAAAGAGCATAACCTCATGTGAAAATATATTCCAGGAACTTTATTAAGAACTTGTTGCCTTTGAAAAGAGGGGGCAGGAGGGTGCTTTGCCTTGGATCGCAGCCCAGGGGCTTGTGAAAAGACCTAAGTACAGTGCAAACAGTGTGAGCCAATTATGTGCAGTAAATGTGGTAGTTTGAAGGATAATGGTTTGCACAGATTGATATGTTAATGTTAGCCTTGTCCAAGGCAAGATCTTTGGCCATGTAATTTTAATTCACATTCATGATTGAAGGCTTTGTGTATATGGCAAAAACAACATTTTGTGTGTTGGTCATCAAGCATTTTTGGTGTAAACAAACTTTTAACAGCATTGCAAATCATTAATAACTGGCTGTCTGGACCTGTCCATCAATTTGAGAGCGACAGCAGCAGGTTTTGATCTTGTGGTTTGTGTTCATGTTCGGACCACAGATTGGACATCTTTGCTAGATGCATTAGCTTCATCCACTGTTCCACTCATAACTTTTTTTGTGGCTTTTCATGGGAGTGGAAAGAAAGGTCAGGGTAACGTTTTCAACTTGAAGGTGAATTTTATCTCATGAATGTGTTCCAGCTGTACAGATTGCATTTAAACCTGGCTAGTTATGACTGAGATCCAATCACAGATGGGAGCCAGATCATGTACAACGCAAATATTTTTGCCCACATTTACATCTTGCATTAACATGCACTTTTCCTTTTCTGGATAATGTATCCAAATACAGATTGCATTTTAATTCAATGTGTAAATGTAGCCTAAACTTTTTTTCCAAGTTATATCAATTCAAAGACAAAGAATCTGCACTCTGAATTATTTTTGATAAAAACTTTAAAATCACCATGAGAGTAAAAAGCACAAACATTTTGGCACTGTGCCTTAAAATCTTAGAATGTTCTCCCACTGTGTAAAGAGATAAAACATACAAATAAACACAGAATGCACAAAATATACAATATATACACAACTAGGACCTACAGATCGGATTGAATCACATAATTAAGAAGCATAATTAAAAAGGGCGAACCAGCAGTGAAACATCAGGTACCTACCGTCATTAATACGTATAATATATATAGTTACAGAAATATGTGACAGACCTTTTAGAATTCCTGCTTTTCTGTCATCATTGAATCTATGAGTGTTGTTTGGTATTGGAAGCGGAATGAAGGATCTGACAAGTGGACAGTGTGGGAGCTGTTCTTCAGCACCAGTCCTCTTCAGCGTCTCTGTCATTTTGAAGTTACATTGTGAAAAGACAGGCCATATTATGGGGAATATAGATGAACAATAAACAGAGGAGTGAATTGCAGGCTAAAAAAAAAATCTATTCAAATGTTTTGTGGTAACAAAGACATCTGAACAATGAGGCAGTGGGCACCACTTCTCATTTGTTCCACTCTGTATCAGTGCCTCAACTCGTCATAGTTTTGTGGTTATAATAGATTTTTTGTCACTGTACCAATATGACTGATCGCCTCTTTAATCTCATCAATGTATGGGTGTCTGCAGCAGTGTATGATGGGATGCTTTGTTATGCGTTTGAATTAAATATTTGTCTGAAAGTCAAATTTACTTGTTTGGAAATGTCAGCTTGCGCTATTTCTTTTAATATTGATTTAATATCACAGAGCAGCAGCCAGCTTCAATAAAGACATAGTCTGGGCTTACAGTCCTTTACGTCTGTCCCTCTATCAGTCACAATTTCCTTAAAGTGTGACTCAGCTGTCTTTGTTGAGTGAGGGCAGATCACAAGCAATGCTATCTGTGTGCTGGAGGGGGACCTTGACTTCTTCTTGGTGCTGCAGGGTGGAGGGGCCATTTTTGTTAAAAGGCCAAAGTTAAGATGAGCTTCCTGTCTCTGTTCTCAGATTCTTCAACAGGAAGCAGCGTTGAGTCAAAATTTAGAGAACCATTGTGAATTTCCCTCTCATGGTGAATGACCCACTCACACAGGGCGTTGGCATCAGTGTCTTCCTGAGCTGGTCTGCTTCAGAGATGGCTGACTCTGTTTCATTAAAAGGTGTTGCTCAGAGCTCTCTGTGTTTCTTGGCTGAGGACTGTTATTAGGTCCAACAACTACAATCTCATATCTCTAATTCTAAGTAAACTATTTTTATATAACCAAGATCTCACTTAAATATCTACTCATTGTTTAACTGTAAATGTTGACACAATTTACAATAGTGATTTGATTTCCTGAAATAACTTTGGATAAACAATCTAATCTTTGTGTATCTTCACATACAATATGTTCTCCAAAGGTTTGACTATAGCTTGCAAAGTTTTTAGGGTATTAGAATGCATAAAATGAATTCTACTCAGATGGCCCGGGCCTTAACAACTCAAACCGTGTCCTCTGCTTAAACTCTGACATTTGCAGCTAATATGAAGCTCATAGGAAAGGAGCACAACTTACACTGAGATGTCAAATGGTGACCGAGTCACACATGCAGACTTTCAATACACCTTCACTTTGTCTTGCAAAGGGAAATGATTTGACTTTTTGAAATGATTTTGAAAGTATGAGTTGGCAGCATCACTTCTGAAGATCAAACTATTGCTGTGGTCCAAATAGTGACATCATCAATCTAAAATTATTTAAATTGACTTTGGGAGGGATGAATACAGAGCAAAATACAAGGTTGACTGCTTTGGATTTACCGCAGCAACCTTTCCCTAAACACTGCAGATGTCTAAGAGGATGAATCAACAATATATCCGTCTTTGGGATGCACCCAAAATGTAATTCACTTAATGTGCTTTTGTTTGGGACTTCTGATGTCATCCGGTGTGGGCAAAAGGGCAAACATCAAGCTGAGGGGGAATGGAGTGTGTAGGAGTGTGTCCATTCTGGCAATGACCCTCAGAGCTCAGACATTCAGCACAACATCAGCTGTCAGCACGGCAGGGTGAAAGCCAACCTGCTGCACATGCACACACACATTCAGATAAATACAAACACATACATGCACGTGCAATGGGAACATTCCCTTTGTACAAATTCATGCTTGGATACACACAAAACATTAAGTATCTAATGTTTGCATATATATGTGGCCAAATATGCAACCACTGCAGAGGGCACAAACACACACACACACACACACGCACGCACACACCATTCATTACCCCAGTCCTGTTATTCAACCTTGCCTTCCCCCTTTCCTCTCATTTCTCACGCTTTCTTGTACTCCGGTGCCGCTCCTAATTTTATGGTGACAAGACCAGAATGGGGAAGGAGAATTACGTCAGTTCATATTGTTAATCAGAGATTACATAAAGCACAGCTGCCACAGATAAAAACCAAAGCACTGAAAAAGAACATGCGGACAATAAAGCTCGTATTGTCAACACTTAACTGCTACTACGAATTACAGATTCAAAGTGCTCCCTTCCCCCCACGTTTTCCTCATTCGGCCACATTGAACAATGTGAGGTAAAGATTTAGCAGTGATCACGGCAGATGGTATTATTGTTCAGGTGACTTATTTTAAATTGGATTAATCTGTGCGAGTCAAAGGTTCAAGCATATAAATGTTGTGGGCCGAGTGTTACAATAGAAAAACTCGACAAACCTTTTTAAAGCAGAGTGGACAGAACAGCTTACTTAATAAATTGACAAGATGTGAATGTAGAGAAACAAGCAAAAAACTGAACCAATAATGAAACTACTTTCCCAGACGGTACCTTGGAGTACTGCGTTACTGAAACCCCCACTGATATAAGTCGGGAACGCCATGCCCCTCACCAGGCTATGACCAATCTCCTGCACAGATCAATCAAAACAGCTCAAAACAGGCCCCTTTTAGCACCAGGCCCACCCTGCACTGATGAATGGTCTTGACCTGCTACAGTGCACCCCCTAACACACACACATACTCACACACTGCAAATGTGGCTCCTGTACCACATTTTAGCTGGCCTGACAAATACACGTAGCAGCCCACCCACCTTAAATACAAGTAGTTATAACTGTTACATAAGTCCAGTAGGGAAATAAATTGTCTGTTGCTGATGTTAAAAGTAATACGTGGCCTTTTAAGTTAGTGCTTTTATTTCACAGAGAACATAGTAGCACACCAGGCATGCGGGGAATTGAACCCCTAACCCATAAAAACTGGGGCCACGTGACTATACAAAGAAAGAAACTCACACTGGCAGCATCCCAACAAGGAAGAATCGTCCTTCCTCTGCAAGGGGAAGTGACTAATCAAAATTAGAGGTGATGACTGGGACGTCAAATGGGACGGGTGTTGATGCACCTTCAGTGTTCGCTCCCCCCATTAAGTTCCGCAACGTCTGAGCTGGTGCAAGAAGAGGGCTTATAAATGAGATCTGTTAGTTTAGTCTACTGGTGTGCTCACAGTATGTACATGCATACAGCAACAATTGAGCCATCTCTACCTTTTACGACTTCCTGGCCCAAAATGTTACTCTGCCAGTAAAGTAGAACCGTTTCCTGTCACTTATACGATTTATTAGACTCTTCAATATTCTTTTGTTTACAGAAATTACAGTGTGCTAAGTACACTCACTGCAAAGTACAATCATGAGCGAAATGAGCTGAACTGTCTTGTTTTACTTTGAGAATTATATGATGCCGAGCACTGAAATACTCTGTCTGGATTTGAACTCACAACCTGTTCTTTGCTAAGTCCTAGTCTATCACATGGATGTTGCGCGTAACATTTCGTACTCGTTCGACTCGATCTGAAGAAGAAAAGAGAAGGAGAGCACAGGCACATACGCATTTATGCCAGCAAGGTTTGTGAAGTAATAGAAAAATAATCTTCGACATGGTGCTAAGTGCAACTTCACACATAATCAACTTTTTTGGACTCATTAAATGATACATTCAACCACTTTCTAATCATAGTAACTGATTCTGATCCCTGCTCAAGAAGACAGTGAAAAGCGAAAATCTTGGAGTCGAGTTTGGCTTTAAGGTTTACTGAACAAGAGTGACCTTCATCAGAAATTCTTCATTACTAAACTGGCAGCTTTGTCCAGAACCCCTTTTTCCTGTTGAATAAATCTCTGAAAACCACACACACAACAAGCAATGTGACAATGTTTCTGAGGATCCAGGCAGTATTTACAGGCACGAATGAGCAGATAAGCATGTCAGAGAAACTCCGCAGATATGTGATACTAACGAGAAGGGACTGTTCCTACAAATTAAAGTAACAGCATGGGAATTAACAGAAGACAGGAGGGGGAATTCCTCCACTTAAAGTGGGCGCCAACCATATTTCACATTCATAGTGATATTTATGTGTGTTTTCATTGAATTTTAACGTTTCTCTGGAAAGTAACATACATATTTAAATAGCATAAATGATTTGTGTACATTGACTGTACTATATAATTCTTACTCTGGCGTTAAGTTTAGTATTGGCTGCATTCTTGAAACTCAAAGTTAAGACCTGTGACTTGACTTGGGATTTGAATGCCAGGTCTTCAGACTTTCTAGTGACTTGCAAATCAATGACTTGGTCCCACATCTGGCAGGCGACAGGTCAGTGAGATTTTGGTGTGTTTGACAACGGGGCAAATGACAACTGTGTCAGTGTGACTTTAACCTAAAGCATCACCAGGGATGTAATAATGTATGATTTGCAGTGTTGTGTTTGCTAAAAGATGCTAAGTAATATGAGGATGTTCATGGTATTTGGGTGTTGGCTATATGATCATAGGTGTTTTGCACTCTGAGCCAGTGTAAATCCATTTCTCTGGTTGTAGTTTCTGAGTTATAATGGATTCAATGGACCACAGAGGAAAACAAGCTTTGCAGAGTCAAAGGTTGTTTTCATTCGTTGTCAATCTGTTGAACTTGGAAACAGAGCGTTAAAAACTGAATTAAACTCTCACTCTCCATCACCTTCACCTTCATCATCTGCTCATTGGCTGTCTCCCCTCCTCGCCTTGCTCTTTCCTTCCCTCTCTCTTTATTATCTCTCCATCTCCCTCGCTCTCCTTTCCTCTTTCTCACTCCTGCTGTGAATTGCCTTTCCCATGTGCTGCAGGCGTGGTTATAACCAAAATCCAAGGGGGAATTACTGAGAAAACATCTCTGGTTACCACCGTCTCTGCGGCTATGTTCCTTACCGATTTTTACGACCGGTCCGTTTGAAGTCATGAATGAAAAATGACAATACTCCAGCTCTGAACCCAAAAAAACAGGTTGGTGAGAGCTACTCAGTGGCAATGAGAAACTTCACACAAGTATTGAATGCAAGTGCTGGGCTCTCCTCGGTCTTACTTCTGTGAACAAAAAAAGCATTAATCAAGGGAAAAACAGAAGCGCAGGGCCTCCAAGCAGCTGTAGTGGCACAGTATGGTAAAATCTTAACCAAATCATTCTTACTATTATTAGAAGTACTATTAGTATTTATTCAAGGTTAAAAATAGTAACCTAATAGAGGGTTTCGTGCGACTAAACACACCCAGCTCTGGCAGCCTTATTGAGGATCCACAGGTTTGGAACAACCAATTGCATTTCAGATGTGGTAAAATTCCGTGCCAGAAACTGATCATTTAGCCTTGATAAATATAATTTCTCTTTTTTTTCCCTTCTACACTTCTACTTAGTTTGTGAATGGGTCGACATTTAATTAGTAGTTTTTTCTAGGATGAGCGAATAGCTCTAGCTGTGGTTGCTAGGAGATTAGAGAAAGTCTTTATACTAAAATGTGTTTTTCCCCTCATATGAAGACGACGATTTCTTTGGTTGTGAGATGCGCCAGGTTTGGGTAATTTTGGAGTGGTGCTTTTATCTGAAAGTGAAGTAAAAGTAAAGTAAAAGTGCATTTTATAAAGCCACCACTGACAGAGGGAGCATATTTATTTGTGTAGATATTCCAATTGCTGGGATTAGCCTAAGAATTTGCTTATTAATGTCAGAACATAAGGCAGCGTTGCCATTCTGAATTGAAAGGAAAGCTTGTCACAGGCCTGAAAGAATAATTGACCCTTTGAATAAAATAGCAAACGACTAAACGTTCAAACACACCCACACACCGACTTATTTTCCTCCCGCTGCCTAATATGTGCAAATAAGATTTACTCCTCCTCTTTGTCATATCCCCTTTTTCTGCTTTACAATATTACAAACACACCCCCCCCCACACACACACACCACTTAGACAATTACAGACGTCTGCTTATTTTGCCCTGGGCGTTTGATAGTTTATGGGCCAGATATTACACTTTTTTGAAGAAACATTTTGATCCAGTCATGAATGAGCAGAAAAAGCAGACCATAAAAATGTGTGGTGATGATAACGGCCCAACCTTCCATACGTTCTCCCATGTATGAATATTACTCTTGAACAACAGTAATGGCGTGTTTATGTGTGTTTGCAAGGGAGAGTCTGTATGGCGCTGTTTGATGTAGAATGAGGGAAAGAAAGGCAAGAAGAGATCATGACTGAATGTAATATCTGTTTGCCTATATAGGAAAGCAATCAGTCTCCTAATGCATAATAATGATAGAGAAAATAACATCTGAGCTCATAAAACTGGAACAAAAGAAATGAGTCCCTTACACACAAACCTGAGGCATCAGAGGGTGATGCTGGGCTTTGACATTTAACACCACCAGAGGGCACTCTTATAAGAATGGGATTTTTTTTTTTAAAAGAGGTGATGTCTGAAGTTGCCTCACAAAGTTTTTACCTGAATATGCAACTCAGAATCCCACAAATAGGTAAAAACAAATTTTACGTACCTGATATTTTTCATTTGATGATTTAATTACATTACAGTTGATCCAATCTGATCAAACAGTTTAATTTGATTAACCAAACAATGTAGCTGTAGTCCACCAAGTTTGTTTAAAAAAAAAAGCAAAATAAGTCAAACTTCAGCATATGGTGATTGCGTGACATTTCCAAACAATAGATGCAGAAGTGTTGCCGGTTTGAATCCCCAGACAGCTTTGAAATGTAATTGAGCAAACCAGAGGATTTCTGATAGTACAGCAGCTACAGGAAACTGTCTGGAGTAGCACGCTCTCCTTGTATAAAAACTGTTAAGAGTATCGATGTGCAGGGTTCTAAGCCCCCTGCTGATCCAGGTGAGCTGCTCAATGACCAGTGAAGCTAATGGATGTAGTGAAGCATGGTAGAAAAACGGCAAACAAAAGTCACAAATTTCAAAGAAGAAGATGCATATTTTATATTTTTCATCATTGAATCGTTAGAACCAAACATCTTCAACCTCATTCTGTGGCAAACTAACTGTCCAAACAGGCAGTGAAAACATTGTCAACATCTTTCTGCATAAGTGATGACATCTGTATCCTCTTTTTGGTCTTTTGACGAGTGTTTCCATCAAAAGGGAAAAAAGAGACGAATGTAAGCCAAGACAGTGTAAGAGAACAAAAAATAACCTTCTCGATCATGTTCAAACAATCATGCACCCCTCTGGCTCTATTTGATGTCCTTTTCAAACAAAGGGACAGCAACCCCCCACAGCACAAAGATGACCAACCCTTTCCATATAAATGTGGGTGGAAAGAACACTAAAACCCAGAGTAGAAGCGAGCAGATGTGCCCGGCGCAGAGATGACACCATGTCGTTTGACTTTGAAAAAGCCACATGTGTCTGATGTCGGGGACATGTAAAACGTCTTTCGTCAGAGGAGAGCAGAGAGGAGAGGCCGTGTGGTGCTGAAGCTGTTAAGGTTGTGTGTTGTTTTTTTTCTGCTACAAGTTGTCAGCAGTGGCACTCCTGCCACCTTCTGGACCTCTGCGGGACGGATGGATCAGGTCAGAACAGAAGATAGAAACACAGAACTCCAGCACCATGTGTATTTTGAATCCACCTCCACTCTGTTTATCCATCTATCCCTTCTGTTACCTGTAGGTAATGTATTGTATTGTTCTATGAGTGCATTTCACTTAAACTAAGTACAACTGACGTAATAACAAGATGGTAAAAAATGAACCATGGTATCAAGTCAACTCAATTTGATTAAAAACCTCTCTTAACTCTTAAATGTGATATTGTCTCATCTGTGTTTTTGCAGTAAGGGATATTGTCCCTCTAGGTGTATTTTTGCTTAATTTAAGGAAAGCAAGATGAAACACAGCAGCAGGCACAGTAGGGTTTACCGATCTAAACTGTCTAGATCCCATTTAAAGGTCATTTTTGCAAATGAAATTATGTTTAGAAGCAGTATAACGCTGAGTACCTTAAAAAATTAAGAATATCTTACCTTAAATTATTCAAACTACCAAAACTCCATTGGGGAATTACTTACATTTTCTTGCTAATGCAGGACTCCTCGCTGAGTTAGATTAATCTTGGTGAAAAAACTATTAACATCTAGCAATTATATGATTTCAGTAACTCACCGTGGTTTTATAAGTCATCAAACTGTGAAATCTACGTCATTGTACTGTATGTGGGGAAAACATATAATCTACTATTGTAGGCAATGATCTAATCTCATCAAAACTAATCTGGAATATGGCTATCAAACAAAAATGAGGTATAATATATAAAATAAGAAAACAAGCATAAAAAGGATCCAAGATTTACAGTATTAAGGCCTACACATCCTGGGTTCTGACTGACCCATATTTCAAAGCCAGGAAACTTGTCCTCACCACCACCAACTCCACAAGAAGCCCGGTCCAACGCAGGTTAGCCGTAGAGGGCCTACTGATCGTGATCCAATGCGACCCTGTGCTAATTCCCTGGTGAAAGCCACCCAGTCAGCCCAGCGATCCCTCAAAACCTCAAGGTTTATATGAACAAGCTCCACTCTCAATGGGAACCCAGGAACTAGGCCGGTAATAACAGACCTCTGGAAAAAAGGTTTTGACCAGAAAGAGAGCGGTGAACAGAAACTCACCCCGTTCGCCCCCTCGTTTTCTTTCCCTGCAGGTTTTTTGGAGAATGTCGAACACGCTTCCTGTAAAGCTATGTAGTATTTATTACAGCCTCCGTTTTTGATGGCTGGGGTCATGTAGGCTGCTGTCTATTTATCCTAGAGGTCATTCTCTACGTTAGGCCTTGTTTCAGGGCCAGGAGAGGAAGAGAGGAATGAAATCTAAGATGCAGGAACTAAATTGGTAGCAAATGTATAGCCTCCATCTTGCCCCTTGGCCCTAATGCGTTTTTCAAGTGTTCTGCTCGCCGTGCTCCAAGATGCGGGGACGGCTTGCCTCTGAAATAATATTTCAACAGTGGTTACAGACGCAAAACCGGCGCCATCTCTCAGCTTGGGTTGTTCCCACCAAAGTGCAGCATAAGGGATTATACTTTTATTTATGGGAAGATATTATGCATT
>OMOW01021691.1:16972-32003 GCA_900312555.1 Lamprogrammus exutus | reverse complement strand
AAGAAAGAAACCGCGCCCCCCCTCCCCCTTTTCTCTGTCTCTCTCACCTACTATCTATCTTTCTCACTGTGTCAGCTTGTTCCCCTGGTGAAGATCTTCACTTTCCCAGTGCCTGCTATGCTCCTCTCAGCCTGGCTGTGCAGAATAAACAGGCGGGTGTCAGAGGATGAAACGCCAAGTGTCCCCTAGGAGCTGGGCCCGTCGTTGCATTAACCCCCTCTCTGTTGCCTCCTGAGGGCAACTGCAGCGATCCCAGTATGCTAGCTGAGAGTGATACCGAGACAGCCAACCTGACTGAGGTGAGAGACACTCCATGTGTCCTTCCTGGGGGAGAGATGAGCGTTTATACCGCTGGGATGATGCCCACCACTCCGCCTAATCCTCCTTTCCCAGACACTTCATTATCACCCGCACAGTGCAGCTGCAGTGTGCGCGCAGAGATCTCTGAGGAGAGCCAAAGAATTTCACGTAAAGGTGGAGATGGGGGAAGGTGTATCGTAGTCGAGGGACAGAGGTGAGGAAAAATGAGGGGAAGAGAGGGAGGTGAAAGGTGATATAAAGAATGACAGAAGGATACACACATTAAAGAGTGTGGTGGAGGTGGAGAACAGATGTCATGCATAGTGGGTGGTAGTGAGAGGAAAACAGTTCCTGTAATGTCTTCTCATTTGCTTTTGCATATTCATGTATTTTCTCTACAGAAGCAAGTGGCAGCATAAACGGAGAAGGAGTCAGGGGAAAACAGACGCTCACTTCATCAAATACCTCATGTTATCAAACATAATAAGCTGATTTTTTTCATTGCTAATGTAACATTTAAATGATGAGCATGGTTAACAAATATTTAAATCAGCTTGTTTCTGTCCAGATGATTCAGCATGCAACCAATTAAACATAACATCCATCTGTGGAATCCTTTATATTCTAGAAGTACATCTGTAGATGGCAAGCTTTCACATATGAATTGAGTTAGCAATTTCAACAAGCCAATTAATACTGCAATATGTGTTCTGGCGTGTGTTGGCCATGTGCAGAGGTGTCTGTTGGGAAGAAGATTAATTTCTTGAGTGGGAGAGTGCAGCAAAGCTATTTGAGCCCACTGCAACATGTTGGCTCTCTACTGTGAGACTCGCATTAGCACATGCCATAATTGATGGAGGAGCATACTTAGCTGTAATAATGGGCATTATAGGGGGTGGTATGAAGACATTATTTTCAGAAAGCTCTAATTAAGGTTTTTTGCTATGACTTTAGCATAGCACTGTCTGTCCAGTACCTTTGGGAATTGTTTCTAAGCTTTTGATAAACACAGTGTATGCCAATCGGTGTATCCTGGGCCTCCCATGTGCAGGTCAAATAAACAAGATCATCAAACAGTGAGAGAGACAGATCTCTCCACTCCACTGACTCCAGTCCTGGCCCTGATGAAACCGCAATCAGCTCAGTACCATAGGGAGCCATTGTGTTTGCAGTCGGCGGGTGGATGGACTGCTTCGAGCTGGGGGAGATTAGACCTCTGAGACCAGCTGGGACATTCCCACCACCGGCCAGATCCACCTGTGAAATTGCAAACAAGACCCCATCCCTCCTACTCCAACCTCCACTGCTGTTTGAGTGATCAACACCACACTGACACTTTCCCAAGGCTCTTCAATCAACAAAGTATTGGTGGGGGGATGGTGTTCAAATGAAAAAGAGAGTGAGAAAATGAAAGCCATCCATTTGAGTGGGCCTGGGTCTTTATTGGTGGCACAACAAGACACACAGTGGTATTGCTGATGTCTGAGGGTGTCTGTTTGACCACACAAGAGGTCAACATGTATGCGTTTGTTTTGTGTGGGTGGGTGAGCCTCTTCTTCAACTTTACCTTCACCTCCCAATTGCACTTTCTCCCTCCTCTGTCTGTTTAAAATTCACCTTTTTAAGTTGGCCTCTTACAAAGCCCCAAAGATTGCTATTCCACAATAGTTGTTTTCAGACTCCTTGTACTGTGTACAACATGCGCCTGATCGAAAAACTACAGGATAGAATGTGATTGTGAGCCTCAGCTGACAGCCCCTGGAACGTGTTTCTCCCCCTCAGTGGGCAGCAGAGGAAACCTCACCATGCGTGACAATAACAGAATGCCAAAACATGGATTGGGCCAAATGAGCTGTGAACGCAAACAAAGTAGCAAATTTGTTCTGTGGTGTTTGGGGTGGACATGTGTCCCCTCAGCATGTTAAATACTGCACACATGCCTTACTGAAAGACAGAAAGGCAGAGAAGAATAATGGAAGAATAATTAAGGAGATGTATAAGAAAAGGAGACAGAAGGTATAGAGAGCAATGATGATGTCAGCAAGGATGTACCTGTATGTGTTCATCACTCCAGCGCTACAGTGTTCGAGTGCGTTTGTGTGGGTGTGCTATTTATCTGTAGCCCAGCTGAGATTTGTCTTGCCTTATGGTAAATTTTTCAAGCGTGTGCTACATCAATGCTGTGGTTGTGCTGTTTTGTTGTCCCTTGAGAATCCGTCTTTTTTTTGTCTGTTTACAACTCCGCTTTACCATACGAGTGTGTTTATAGGATCGTGTTTTACCTTTCCATGAGTGTCTCTGTTTCTACGTGCCCTACATGTTCCTCCTGGACCAGGCAGGTTGCCCACATTTTCTCTGCAACCCTGAGCCAGGCGTAGCTGTTAAATGTTTTATTTACTGAGCCTTGATGAGATAAGAGCTGGGCGCTTCAGAATGTCTGTCTGAGGACATCAGCATGCCTCTCTGTGTGTGTATGGTTCTTTTAAGTGCTGATTGGTCATTTGGCATCCGTCTCCCAACACCTAAATGGACTCTTAGAGCAGCTCAGGAAGGCCATAAACATAAGCGGACTATGGCTGGGCTACTCTGATAGGGAAAAAAATCTCAGTAATGCACAATTGTTTTGAAGTGTTCTGCTGCGCTGTTCTGTTATTGGATTTTGAAACTTTTAAGTGTGTTAAAAGCGTTTCATTTTTTTTAGGCCTCTGTTGCGTACATGGAAGGCATTGTTTTACCCCCTCTGTTCCTTCATGTGAAACTATATCAGACCAGTCAAAGAATGAAAAGGGCCAAACTGCATGCAAAATGGATCTGTGCTGGATGGCTTGTTAATTCCACGGCATGCCTCCTGAGGTGAATTGCTCTTGATGCGGACGCTGCGTTTGATCATTCACAAAGCATGTCACAGCGAGGTCTGCGCTGGCACCCAACAGATGGCCATTAAATCCTGCGTATTATTTTACTGGAGCTTTTCACATTCCCGCAAGATCTCTGTGCTTTTATTGCTGCCATTTAGGATGGCGACCATGCTGATTAGAAACATGCAGAGATTTTATTGTGAGTATGCCAGAAGACCTGATGGAAAAACACCCTAACAGTGCATTAATTCAAACTCAGCAATCCTTCTTTTCGTGGGCTATATTGTGTTCTCAGAGGGCATAAAAGTGTAGGTGTTAGATAGGATAATCCTGTGAATTTTTATTGATTGCCGGCGGTGCTTTAAGTACTTTAGTTCTTAACATTTTTTCAGTATGCACAGAAGTGTATTTAACAGCTGCATTTAATATAAGCAGTGTGAAGTGTATCACTGGTTGCTCAGAGGAATCACATAGTTCTAATGCGACATCATCGAACCATTCAGAACCTATTTCATCATCTGGGCAATAATGGCACATTTCTCACCCCCAGTCAACTGTGGACCAAAAGCTTGTTAATCTTAGTGTCACTCTGTGCCATTGAGACAGAAATGCCTAATTAACCCAAGCTTGATTGGCCACAGAGAAGAATAGGAAATCCACCCTAATGATGTGTGTCACCTGGTAGGCATTGAAATCGCTGACCTCCGTTAGCTACCTCAATAAGGCAAGAAAGAAGTGATCAAATCCCCTCAAGTCTGTTATGGTGTGGATCTGTGATGGGCATAGGAGGAAAGCTTTACAGCTCGTATAGTTAAATGAGATAATGAAAAAAATGTTAATACAGCAGGTAGAATCATTGTGAAACTGAGCTGAGGTGATTGTGGTTCAGTGGGATCATGCTGCTTACAGGATCAAACCAAGCATTTTCTCTGGATTTCTTTAATATGGCTGTTTATCTCCGATTTCATTTTATGTGCTCCTGACTGTCATGGTGAATTACTACCACTCATGCCATTCAGATATCTTTTCACTTTTTTAATACAGCGATTAAAATGGGCCGTGTTTGTGGTATAAATAGAAAGCAAATTTATATACTTGTGTATACATGCGTGTAGACTGAATAGGTAAATGTTTGTCTGCCTTCTCTAACCCCCGGCAGTTAGAATATGCGTAAATCTGCATTAAATGTCCACCTCTATTGAAGGTCAAACGGTTACAAATGATATATTCTGAAGCAAACTCCCACTCAAATTCTCACATCAAACCATATTGTTGTTGTTGAATTGAGTGCCACCATTTACCCCTTTGCTACTCCTTTCATATTAACAGAGTAGATGAGGGACAAAGGCTGGCTGTTATAGTGGCACGGGGGCCAAAGTTCCTGACATGGCAATTTTCTGTCTTTTCTTTTGGGTGGATGGTGACAATAGGGTGCTGTAGGCACATTTGAGTCCCCGTGTACTGCTGTGTGAAAGTGGCATGGCTTTTTGGCCCCAGGGTCAGTCCTGGGATCTCAAACACCACCAGTGATGAACACTAATCTGGCCTCCTCAGCAAATACAAGCCTTTCTCTGTAACCTTCAAGCCGTGAAACACAATTTACAGAGGTGGCGGGGGGTTGAGGGGACCGTGATAAGCACAGAGGGGTGCGGTTTGTTGTATACACAGCACACAGTCTTTGCATTTACTTGCAATGTAGCAATTGCATGACTGTTTTCAGTTGTAATCGTAATATGAATTATCCACGCAGACATGTTTTTCATTTTTGAGGTTAAGCAAGAATAACCTGGTTAACTCAGCTAAAAGCAAACCCTAATTACTTGTCCACTAAAACTCTTAAATTGGTTTCCTCTAGTTTTAAAGGGCCACATTTGTAAAGAAAAAAAAATCATGTAATAGCAATGCAAAAAGAAATAGATGTAATTTATTTAATTACATTTTCTGAACACATAGTGTTGTATTATTTTTTTTACCTGTCTATAAATTGATTGCCTTTCCTGAAAAAATTCTGTGTTTGTGCCTTAATGAAACTAATGCTATTTTTTACAAATTCTCTCAGTGAAATAAGTTTTTACTCATACATGCTGTTAACAAGTAATCATAGTTATAGTAATCCTAATATATGACTATGCATAATTAATTACAATCTTTTGAGAACCAGTGGTTAATGTTGAAAATCTTTTACTGCTGTGGTAGCAACAGGTAATCTTCAAGATGCCACGAGAAGTTTAATATTTGCCGTATCTGCTTTCCTTTTTCTTCTAGTATCCATTTTTGTGAAGACTTTGTGTTAACTCCTCATTTGATATTCATGGAAATGCCTGCACCTGCATATATCTGTACAGAGCAGCTCTCCTCTCATGCAGCTAATACTGAAGTTGATTAAAGAATTAAAATGGTCCATTTAACCCCTAACACAGTCGAGTCCTACCTGTGTGATAGTACCATTACTTTGCAGTAATTCCTGCAGGCGGCACATCGAATTGATCCCCTCTCAGCCATCAGGAAGTTTTAGTGCTGCTGTGTGTGTGCTCAAAGCCCAGTTTAATAAAGCTAGCTGGTCATGAGCCGTTAAAGCAGGGGAGAACAATAAATAAACAGACCAGCTCTGTTCTACTGCATCGCCTTTGCCCTCTTCCTCCACCACGACACCTCCGTCTAACTACATTGCAGATGTGCTCCACATGCAGAGCCAGCTGGGAACAAGAACCACAAGCCATCGTGTTTGCCTTTGGATAGCAAAACAGCATACTTATCCTTTAAGAGGAATTGATTGTCTCCCTTGGGAAACAGACAGACCTCATACTAGAATGAAATGTTTTTTTAATCTATAATGGCAAGCTGCATAGAACATCAATGTTTGTATTATTATGCATAAGTGTAGTGGTAGGAATGCGTTATGAGGCAGCCACCACTACACAGGCCATCAGCAAAGCAGATTGATGTAGAGGGGCCTGGTCGATGGAGATAGAGTTTATCTGCTGCAAGCTGGGATATGAAATCTAATCACACGAGCGCCAGGTGAAGAAGTGCAGCCACAGACGAGCCGCTAACACACACCATCACACTGGTATTCAAGAAATGGTGAGGTATTTCTCTCTTCAGGGTTGAGACAGGTGATAAGGCAGCCTCAGACAAGTATTCTGTCGCCTCATAGATCTGTCTTTCAGAGGGAGTAAAGAGAAATTGAATGAGAGGAAATGTTAAGCGAAAGCAGAGAGAAAGACAAAAGCGTAGCTATGGAAAAGCTCTTTGAATATCCAAAATAATGAAGCCATTTTGCTAATTTTTTTCTTTGTTGATTCTCTGCACTGTGATTGGAATACTGACCTACTGATCCGGTGTCTCCTTGCACACAGTCATGGTGGTCAGTGTGAGTGGCTTCCAAAGTCAAAACACCAAGATAAGTGAGATTTATGAAATAATCTTCATTGTTGAATAATGGATTTTTGTTCTGCATAGTATATCCTCCCAAGACACATGCATGCACAGCCCTCTATACATATGCATTAACCTAGGGCTGCACAGTCACTGCTAAGCAGAGCTGCAGCAGGAAGAGTTTCAGACCTGTGAACCTTAGTTGTGCCGGTAGACATCACAAATGAGAATTTAACTGCTTTTCATTACCATTTAAATGAAAGTGAATCATCCCAACATTTCCAGTCACCAACTTAAAGAGCTACGTTTTGGGCATGAAACACAGCTACAGCCTTAACGACTATGAGCACAATATTCTTTGTATGAATAGCTTGGGTTTTTCTTTTACATGCGTGAAGTTGTGTCCATAAGCTCAGGCAGGCAGTTGTGTTGAAGATTTTGCATGAAGCCAAGGTCTTTGTAGATAGAAATGACTGCCAAAAAAATTCTGTGTAGCCCAGATTCTTCATTCCTGTCTGTATCTTTGCGACTCTATTGTCGTTGTACGTAAAAGAAAGTGAAAATGTATTACCATGGACTGCAGCACCTTCACACATCACGCAGTCTGTAAGCTGGAGTAGCGGTGTATTATGTATCGGTTGTTGTTCAACAGAAAAAGTTGGTCCAAGATACCATAAAAACTTTTTTGTGTATTTTATGGCTTATAACTCTTGGTAGTGTGTTGGTCTTGTTAACAGCCTCCTTGCTCATGTGGAGATCTGGCTGCCTGTCCATACATGAATACTGTATGATTACAAGTTGGTAACCCAGAAAATCAGACTTCTGAACTATCTCTTTAAACTGCATCAAATTTACATGAGGTTTTCATCATAACCACATTACAAGCATGTTAATATTCTCTCTAAAGCACAGTAAAATCCGGTGAAAAAATGTAAATGCTTTTTTGTGCGTAGTGTGCAGCCGTTCAGTAATTCATATTCCTCCAGTGCCCCCAGTTACAACAGAAATAACTTTTCTGGTATTACCTCTATACCACTAAATTAAAGAAGTGGATGGACAAATTGTACAGCAAATGTGTTCTGATGTTTCCGAATTGGAAATGTGTCTGAGGGTTGCAAGTAACACAATTCACAGTTATACACACTTGCTTCTTTTACCCCAAATCTTCTACATTTAGCCATGTCATCATTTTACAGTGATAAAATATATCTACAAGCATAGGAAAGGCTTTGGAATGGTCCCTATCAAACAGATTTCCATTCAATTAGTGAATCTGACTGAGGTTTCTGTTTACCAAGTTGTAAACCTGATCCAATGAATATTATAGTAGGACTATTAATAGGAGGACTGTACACTGTAGTGCTTTTGAAATGATGCAAAGCTTTTATGTAACATGAAAAGGGGGAGCTCAAATTAACCGCCAAGGACCACAAGTTCCACAAATCTATTTGGTACAATTTTGACTTGTTGGTTACTAGGCTGCAGACATTTTATGTAACAAATGATAAGGTAATCACTTTGTCCAGACAGAGCATTCGAAGTTTCAAAAAGCTGATGAACAGCAAATTAAAGAAATCTGCTTCACATGGCCACCATTCCAATATCTGTCTTTATCTGAGACCTGTGGTTGGCATACTGGATGTTTCTTTGGGTTTTTTTTGCCCTGGTGGAATTTTGAAATCGGAATTCATCCAAACAGAATTATTTCAAATCTAATTGTTGTTAAAAAGGGAGCCCAAAACTAAAGTATACATTTCAGAGCTGTGACTGATGATGTGCTGGCGTTGTGTTATGATGTTTTGCTTGATGTGCTTTGCACTCTTGGTCTGTGAAACTGTTTTGGAAGCAGTTGTAAATATGTTGTGCTGTACATTCATTGCTATCAGTCCTGAGTTGCATTAAATACCGTGTACAAAGTGAGAATACTTGAGTTAAAGGGAGTTTGAGAGGGCGTGAGAGTGACGATGACCCCTTCACCGGGTCCATCAGATCCCTCTAGGGAGGGCCTGATGGACACATCACTATCTGCTTCTGTCTCTCCAGCATTCTTACCCTTCACCGCTCGTCCACACATCCTTCAGGCCCCCGCTGACCCCCCAGAGCTGGGCTGCTATGCCATCCATTTGCCAACAAGGAGATTGTTTTTCAGCCCTTGAAATTTTAGCCTGGAAGATCAATGTTGCAGCTGGCCTGAGACATCTCAGTTCAGGGCATAGAGGGCCAGAGGGAGGTGAGGTCAGGGTCTTCTCCCAGGCTCCCTGTGGTGTGTTTAGAGAAAGATAGGACACTCTGGAATCACTCTGTGCCCCAGCAGTGGGGGCTGATCCACCATGGCCTCTCAAGGCCAGCTACCCTGGATGATATCTTAGATCCCTCTAGTCATCCACTGTTATAGCATATAACCGTCGGCTCATAAACAACACAGCTGACCTTTAAACTGGCTTTGAACACATGCTTTGGTTTGCAAATAAACTAGCGGATAAATTAGCTGTATATTTAAAAATGTACAAATACTATTGTAGATAATTTCCTTACTACAACACTGTCTCCCTTCCCCTTTTCATCAAGTGATCGTCGATATAGTCAGAGGAGATGCAGTTTGAGAATTCTGCCTGGCGTGTATGTGTGCGCACACAAAGACACACGTACACTTTTTTTTCTGCCTTTACTGAACTGGACTGAAGCAGAGCGATTTCATGCTTTCAGCTCAGTAATGGCATTATGCAAAATACCATTACTCTGAAAAGGACACTCCAATGTGTGGAAGCGGGTCAAGTGCTCATTTTAAAAGGAGGAATCCGTGGAGTCCAACAAAAAAACACAAACAGCCATATCTGAACTAGTTGAGAAGGAAACATTTGGTTGGAATAATGCAAATTAAAGGTTTCCTGTAACTACTTGTCATTGTTAGTTTTGTTTAAGAGGCACAGCAGACTGAAACATCTCTTAGAACCCCCACAGTATTTCCCCCTCTCTCGTCCTCCCTCTCCCTCAGTCTTACTCTGAGTGTGCCCGTGTGCCGCTGAGATTTTGGTGAATATGCCATAATGAATGCTCTTTGTTTGCTCAGGTGCCGCTCCTTCACGATGGGAGGATAATGGAGGCACACTTTAGAGACAGATGTTCCCTCTTCATCACTCCTCACTGTGATCCTCTCAGGAAGCAAAGAGAGGGAATCGGAGCGCAAGGTCACTTCAACCTTGCGATATGGCCATGCTGTCCCCATGCCCTTATCAATGAAATGGTGGGAATATTAAACGTCAACTATTTACATGTGAAGTGCCTCATTTGACCCAGATAATATTTGTTTTTGGAGACTGAAAAGGACCATACTGTGTTAAGAATATGAATAGACTGCCTGTTGCATAGGCCTGCAACACAGATGGACTTAGATCAGTCATTTCTTTGGCACAGCAAGGGAGAGATATCCCCACAGCTCAATGAATGTTCGATTAACTGAGGCGTAAATATACTTCTAAACAGTCATAGTAGACCTGGACAGCTGCAAACAGGGGATTCTTTTTAGGTTGCTGCATGGCACACTTTTGCAGGAGTATTTATTAGTTATGGGTCACCTTGAAGGCAGAAGAGTGGATGGAGAGCAATCAATAGTTAAGCCAATATGGAAGCAAGAGGCTAAGGTTAAGAGGGTAATCCTTGATGGTAAAGCAGGAAATCTATAAAATAAATGATTTTTCTTCTCCTGGAGGACAGAAGAGGCTATATATTGGCCCAAGTTTGTCAGCATACACTGTTATAGCAGACTGAAAAAGTCATAGACATAAAAATGTTGTGTTCGAACACGGCAATTTGCAGGAAATAATGAGAAAACATCACGCCATGTTTTTTCTTTTCTTTTTTAAAAATAAAAGTTTCAACACATGCCATATGATCAGATGGGTTTGTGTGAGTCAAGATTGGATGGGGTGTTTTGGTGTATGAGACACTGCCTGTTATTGTTGAGGAAACCATTTCCAGCTACATGTAAGAAGTGAACTGCTTTTCACCATCTAAAAGTATAACCATGGGTGAAGTTTCTCTTTTCATGAAACACAACAACTTGAACCCCATCTCAGCTTTAACCTCAAACACATTTTTTTGCACTTAAACCCCAAGAAAAAGTACTTTTGAAAAGGATAAAGACGGCATAGAGAATGGATGGATGGATGTAATGAATGTAATGGATGTTTATGTCGAGGGTTAGTGTTTAATTCCACTGTAGGCATCCCTGCAAAATATACACAAACCCATCAAAGTACAAGGCGCATGCTACATGTAACAAAACTACATTTACACTTAGGAGTTGCCCACAGTAAAGCCTCCTTGCTTGTGTGTCCTGCTGAACAGTCTTTTAGAAACAGTCAGGGGTAAATGCCTTGCTCAAAAGTTAATGGATGGTTTATGTTGAAAGAGAAGAGACATTTTCTAATTTATGTGAGTTTCAGTTGGTGGCATTCAAGTCACATTGCTACTCCTCTCTGACCACTGCGTGGCACACGAGAAAAATAGCTTTCCGGTGCACTTATCTATAAATCCCATCTAAATGTTATGCACTAGTTTTATGAGCTCGAACTTACTGTCGTCATTGTTTTACTTTTTGCTGAAGACTCGCTGGTTTCACCTTGAGATCATGTGTGTTGCAAAACCATCCTAAAATTCTCCCTCCAAAAGTTAGGCCTTTCCTCCTTCAGGTGTTGTTATACTGAGTTTTTAAATGAGTTGCAGGGTTGTGGTGGCAATGGTAATGATTTTTTCAGCTTCATATATTAGGTCTGATCATTTGAAGGCTGACCTGTCATCGAAAGCAACAGGGCAACATTTGCCGTTGTAAATAATTAACCTCCCTATTCTCCCTTTCGCTGAGCTCAATGCATATTGATAAAGGCAATTTGTTCCCTTATCAAAGCACTCAGGTTTATACTGTTAGAGAAACACATGGCTCACTCCGTGCATAATGCTCATAACAGCTAGTGAGAGTAACCAGATATCTAGTTTTCACCTGCTTTGTTTTAAGCACTTCTACAATTACCTATTCTTTCTTTATCAGGATTACATTTCTTCTTTCAGTATTGATGCACTGTAGACAGACAGAATGAGTGTTTTCAAGTACACGGTTAAGACAACATGAGTTTCAGCAGCCTATTGCAGGTTGATTAATTAAACAATACTAATGACATGCAACGATACCACTAATATTGTGATATCTAGAACAGTGGCTCTCAAACTGTGGTATGATATGACTGTGGTTGTATGCCAGGGGGTTCTGGAAATTTCTGCAGAGAAGCAAAACATTTGAAATCAACAGAGATTCTGTCATTGTGGCAAATCGCTCAGAAATGACATTGGTTTCATAAAGAAATAATTTTTTGAAATACTATTTTTATTAAAGCCCAACTTGTCTTGAGTATACACTGTGTACATGATATTTTATTTGGTAGCTTTAGAAGAGTTAATTCCCTGTAAATGTGTCATTTTCACTTTTGTCATGTTGTGGAACAGCAGCTTCGTAGCCAGTTAAAGAATAAGCATATAATAATATAAGCATATATTTTTCTGTGATTTTTGTCTGGTGTTTGTCTAAAGTGGTACTTAGATGTATTAGTTTGCTCAGAGATAATGCTTAAAGTGTAGGCCAACCAGAAACAGTGTTGAGTCTGCATGAAAGAAATGATTTATTTTCTTTGATGGGTATGCACACCGTTTAAACTGCTACAGTGTTTTTCTTAATATGATCCTGAAAAATATCCCATAACTGAATAAATCAGGATACTATCAGCATGAACCGTTTTTAGCTCCCTTGTTTCTAATTAACAATGAACCAGCAATAATATATGAGTACAAGAACTCCATTCCGCTTTGTCAATGTCTGTGTCTCTCCGGTTTTGCTTTTTTTTCTTACCATGTTTCATGTTTTCCATGTTCCCTCTTGGACAGTGTTTTGTTCAGCAGGCTGAGTGGGCAGCAGGTAACCCGAATATTAGCTCATGTCAGTTGTAGCATCAGTGAATGTCTTAATGTGCTCCAGTCAGCTCAGTGTTTGAGATGGCTGGTTTCCACTCCACAAAGCCTAAGCTCTCAAACATCCTATTAGCACCTGATTAGCCAAGCCGAAACTTTTTCAGGCCAATCTGACTGTGTGCATGTAATTACTCCTTCTCTCTTAAAGCCAAAATACCTCTTATTCCCCTTAAAAGCAGTTGGCTAGGTCGTAGAAGATTACTGACTGATCTCTCTGCCTCATTCATTAGCAAAGCCATTCAAATGAAAAAATGCCTTAACCCAAACACTAGTAGAGATTTAGTTTTCCTCGTCAATTCAGATAGGACAAGTAGTTATTCTGGGTGGTACTGTAGGTTGTCAACTGATACAACTTATATGAATTTATATATACAGTGTGTGAGGGATGTAATGGGGTAATGCAAATATAATGTCTACTTGTTGGCTGTCATCTTTCAGTAATGGAGCGCCTTTGCAGTATTCTAGTAGAACAGCTTCCTCTCTGCAGACCATAGGGATTTGTACCTGCCAAATCATCCTCTCTATCTACTGGGGAAACAATAAAATATGCTTTTTGGTTGGCACTAAAGCTCCTCGCAGTACTGTGATTGTGCATATCCTGTACAGTATAAACATCTAGAAACCCAGCCTGTCATTTTATGCACCATGCTTTAGCTACTGAGCTACCTGAAATAATTCAGTATTTGGTGAAAATGTTTAGGCCTGTTCAAAGTTATTGCTGCACTAATTCAGACAACTCGTTTCAACTAACATTTACTTTGTTGCCTACAGTATATGCCATACTTCTGATTGTTTAAAACATGCAGTATTGCTGACATGACAGTTTGTTCACTAACTTGCCTTAATGAAAATAATGGCCAGATAGATAAACATGCCCCGTGAAGTGATGTTTCGATGAGCCGGTCTCAATTTACTTTGTTTGTATCTTGTGTTCTACCAGCACACAAGGATACACACTCGTGCCACCAGCACAGAGGTGACACTAACACATTTTTGCTGACTGGAGAGACTGTTAATGCATATGATCAGGTGGGAATGTACTGTTGAATGTAGAAATGTGCCAATAATAGTGAGAACAAAGAAAATCAGAAGCTTGTGTAAAATTCCACTCTGTACCTATAACAGAGTTGTCATGGTTATGAAAAAATCCTGAATTTCTGGAATCCTGCATTTTCCAGGCCTGGAAGTGTTTTGGAAAATGATGAAAGGTCTCGAAAGTTTTGGAGAAACTGTGAATAAAAAAAAAAAAGATTATTGTAATCTTGACAAGTTAAGCTATATCAACTAATCCACTTTTGTATCATCTTAAGTAACCAGCCAGTGGTGTTTGCTATGAGACAATGTCTTGAGATTCCCAATTCTTGCTCAATTGCTGATTTAGCTGTTTGCTAGACAGTAGCTAGCCGGCAGTGACTCGCTCTAGTCATCGTCACAATGCAAGAAAAATGTAGCTTTAAAAACACCTGATTATATGCTGAAAAATGTATATGTAGTTGATCTTAAAGTTTGTGGTTCTTCAAATTGCAGTCCACACTTACAGTATGCTTACATAACAAGTTTAGTTTGAAATGCCGTAGTAGTTGTAAAGGTGGCTTTACTTATAATGGACAAGGTGTTTAAAACGTTGGGAAATGAACTAGCAGATAAGCGTAGATCGCCCTCTTAGTTGGTTTTTACATTATAACGTAATTGGTACAATCAGTATGAAAATAATGGGGAAAATTATCAAAAAACGTGGTGGGTAGAGGATTTTGCGAACAAATATTGCCCTTTTTGCCAAAGAGAAAATAATATTTACCCACATTTTAACTTCTGTACATGTGTGTACGCACCATTACATACTCAGTTCATATGAATCAAGATTCATTTTTGCAGACACCAAAAAAAATGTTCTAAACTGATTTCGCACTTAAATGGTTTTCAGAATACCCATGTGTGTGAAGTAACACTCCACAAGTACTACTACAACTCTACTTGTCATGACTAATTGTTCTCTTTGTCTAATCTTATTGGAAAAAAATGCTCACCAGATGCCAGCAATCTTTTGACACACAATTTTGAACGATTTTAAATGTCCTTGTCTGCTGATGTGTCCAAGGGTTAAGCAGGGCTGTTCTGATCAACCTCTGACACGAGGGTCATTCATGAGGTTGTGCTCTAGGCACGGCTCCATTGATATGGGTCACGGAAGGGGTCATCTCCTCTCGCTCTTTAGTTCTATCCAATTTAAGCATCAGCTGCTGAATCGGTGCCTGTTGTTCATTCAAACGTTAATTGTGCTCATTGATTGGCAGGTTGCTCAACTAAGTGTCCTCTGAGCACCACGCTGTGTTCTCATAGTGACACACAGATGTTCTTGTTGTCAGTTCTCATGTAAAGGCTTCTAACGCAGGTACTTGGGGGGGGGGGGGGGTTTCCCCTAAATCAGATGGGCTTTTCTGTTCTCAAAAATTTAAGCTAACACAAGTTTTTTTGTG
>OMOW01021691.1:0-16952 GCA_900312555.1 Lamprogrammus exutus | reverse complement strand
TTTCATAGTGGCACATCAGTTGTTTTTGTTGCAGTTCTTATGTAAAGGGTTCTAACGCAGGTACTTGGGGGGGGGGGGGAGTTTCCCCTGAATCAGATGGGCTTTGCTGTATTCAAAATATTAGGACACAGTCAGATTTTTTGTGTGCCTCAAGCCTTCTATTAGATCTCATATCCTGCAATATCTTCTCCAGTGCAGGTTAGTCGTTGCCTGGCATCACTATGGAGTGATTTCCAATCATCCACTCAATTTACAGGCCACGAGGGACATGCAGCCTGTTATTGTGCCCTTCACTGCAGCACACATCGTGCGACCAGTTTTTTTCTAAGCAGGGAGTTTAAACAGATTTTTGGAGAGCATTTTGCTTAATATATCACTTTTTGAATCACAATTATTGGAAAAAAATACACATTATTTGATTGAGCGATTTTATTTTTATTTTATTTTATTTTTTTATATTTGCCTGGTACATTTTCACCGCAGAAAAGTTAAATGTAAAACTATCTGCATAATAACCCCAATTTTTACTGTACAATTATGTGCAGGACCTAGTGGTTGCAGCATGACATTAAAAAGGATATAAGTTGATTGTCTAATTGCTCATGCGGAAGGTTTCAGGTTATTTCCCCCCTTACACTTTTCAAACTAGACTTA
The DNA here is from genome assembly GCA_900312555.1 of Lamprogrammus exutus. NCBI lineage: Eukaryota > Metazoa > Chordata > Actinopteri > Ophidiiformes > Ophidiidae > Lamprogrammus > Lamprogrammus exutus. The sequence continues at coordinate 16,298 of OMOW01021691.1, read as the reverse complement.
TTAAAATGCACAATTATCATGTATTTTAGTGTAGCCTGTGCACCCAAGCTTTTAAATGCTACTTCACAAAGACTCTTCTTTTTCAGAACTGGGACAACACCCCCTCCCTTTTGAAAATCTAATTAAACTAAACTAGTTTTTATCTGTTCTAAATGACTTCAGAGAACCCATTCATTACGCCTGCCCTCCAGTCCTGTCACAAATATGCTCCAATATTACATTTATTTAATAAATAGGTTACTAAATGTTTTTTTTTCTTCTTCTTTTTGTTGTCTTCCCTTGTGTTGGCATTATTGCAGTAAATAACACATTTTAGCCCATGTAAGAAAACAAAACCTGGTTGTCTCCTCTGTGTAAGCACTTGGAAAGTGGAGGCTCACTCCCTTGATGTCTCCCTTGATGTCACCATTTTCATTGAACCTTTTAATCTAGCTTGTTGTCAGGCCACCAGTCCAATAAGGCATTTCACCCTTAAACAGCAGATATGATGAAAGTATAACCAAGTGATCAATAAAAGGATTTACACTTTGCCTCCTATTCCTCATCTGCTCTGCAACCATAGCAACAGCACCAGGATAAATCTACTGTTTAGAGAAACGTCACAAGAATCATCCTCAGATTTGATCATTTCCTGTGCTCTTTTCCTCTATTTCCCTTCTGCCTACTAAGTCACATAAATGATCTGAGAGGCAGATAGGAGAAAAAAAAGAAATGAATCACCTTCCTCTTACCTGGTTTCAGTAAATGCAATGTGAATTGGAACAGAAATGATTACCATTTAGCCTGGAACGAGTATTCCAGGCTCTGCTGAGACGGAGAGGGATACACACATCATTTCTCATGATAAATGGGATTCATTAGCAACTGATTTAAATATGTTGTCATGCCATACATATTATACCACTGGTAGACACACATACTGTAAGCTCTAGTATACTGAATGAGTCTCATGAGAAGCTGATGGGTAGAACTTACAAAGAACATAATGTGGATTGTTGACTTTTATCTTTCTAACTTGTAGAAATGTTGTTGTTTTTTGTCTTATGAAGCTTAAAATAGTCAAGTAAATGACAGCTAATCATTCAATTCATACAAATGTTCATTGTTACTGAGTAGCATGTAGATTATTACATAGAAAAGCATGTAAAGTGTTTTTCATTAGCAATGAAATTATAAAGCTGTGACACCTTGAAAGGTGCTACATAATGGGACAATGCACTTATTATGCATTCATCATTCTGATGAAAATAATACGATATTCTTCTAGCATTTTATTATTCATCACATTGTTGTATCAGTAAGGCTTAATATATATTTCACTTAATCTAAGATTTATTGCTCACAATTAAGTTGCAAATTTTACCTTATAAGATAATTAATATATTACTGACTGTAGGCACTCGCGTCAGAAAGCTGAAATCACATTCAAAATGGAAGTGTACATTTAGATTGGTATATCTTTTTTTTTTAAAAACGGACAAAAAAATCAAAAGACAGGATTTTACAATGTTCACGACTCATTAAGAAAATTCCCAGATACGGATCAGCACCAGATTGTAATGGATTGTTCCCCTCCCCAAGTTTCGTCAAAATCAGTTTACATTTTTTGAGTAATCCTGCAAAAAAAATGAAACGAACAAACAAAGTAACCAACAACAAACTAACAGACACGGATGAAGACATGATATCCTCCGTAGTAATAAACAGGTTTATATGTCATTGCAGAAAATCTGGCTTCCAAAATCTGCAACTGTGAATTCATGAAGCCAAAATAATATCTCACCTTTCTCCAGTAAATTTTTTGGTTTAGATATGTGTAGGTGAGAAGGCACTTCAGTGGTATTCTTTAACGTGAGATACAAGCACAACCTTTATTGATACTGGCAGTTTGGCATATGGTTCAGTGTTGTTTTTAGGATCTGTATAGAAGTAGAGATTTAACATGGAGGAAGTCTTATTCTAACTTTTTTTTTATAACTCCTCCTTTTCTCTGCGCCAAGAGTGAGTTGAGCTGTTTTATTGGCTGTCCTCTCATCCATCACACTGCCTACTCGGGGATCCCCGTCTAATTAGAGCGATGGCAATGAGATGGCCACGGCACCTGACAGAGAAGGATGGCTGCTCAGGAAAAAAAAGAGATGATTCCACCATCGAGTGGACAAAGTTAGGCTGCTCTGCAGTGCTGCTGCTGGCCACAGACTGTTGATTGATTTGCATTGCAGATTGTATAGACTTGAGACGACCTGGCTGGCTTTCCAGGCTGACGCTGTCTTAAACCCAGTATAATCCCTGGCTAGTGGCCCAGTGTGTTGCACACCCTTTCATTAATATGGGAGTGCCAGTACACACCTGGCCACCAGACACAACATTTCAGGAAGCTTGAAATGAAGTCAATCAGTTACAGCCATCGCAGTGATAAATAGAGTGCTGGCCAGCCAGTGACATTTGTTCCCTTCTGTTTGGCTTTTTGTCTCCGCAGTGACCCTCTGGCTGTTGCGTGTCTGGAGTTGTCTTTAAATATAAAGCAGGATGACATTCTGTCTGACTACATCCACAAAGTATAACTTTATTTTCCTATGCCTCTCCTGCTATTACATATAAGACACTATACTATACTATAACACTAACCATTATAACAGTAAATATTTAGTGTAAATTATAATGGGGGATTCAAGGAGTGTGAGTCATGCTTTGCTTTGATCATTTATCTTTGAATATACACATTATACTGTGTATTACAGTAATTAACACAGTATATTCATACTTAACATTGTTTTATCTGTATTCTGATCTGGAACTACTGACACTCTGTATGCTTTTATAGACAAACTGACCCCAAACGTGCATCATACTACGTGCTCATTAGGACGTGCCATAGAACAGTGGAAAGACTTGGATCCTTTAACTGGACTGGACCATCTTAATTTAAATTCCTTTCTTTGTATTATGGCTCCATTGCTCTATTATGTATTTTCCACTGTTTCAATTGTGTTAACTGTATTTTGCCTGCCTCTACATCTGCACCAGTCCTATTGCGTTGCTGCTATAACAGGAGAGGGGATATCTTTTTTAATTGTTTTGTTACATGGTAAGGTTTTAAAAAGAGTTTTGCGTTGTTGCAATAGCTTGGGCTGAGCCGGGGACCATTGCTCTGTGGACCTGTGAAGCCCTGCATGTAAGTATTGTCACAAAGAAACGCAAAGAAACTTGTCATAAAGGGGACACATGATACAGATTTCCATGTAGTAATTCTATTTTGAAAACTTTGCAATGCTTCATTCTGCAAAAAAATACATTGCTCCACTTCTACTCGCCCTTGCTGCAGCACCAATGTGCACACTCAGTGAAAACAGGGTGTTTTAGCTACTCTCTGATTGGATTCAGTAGCTTTTTGGCCTTTGGTGCTTTGCCAGTATCCAACACATACTTCTATATTAAACATGAGGGAAACAGGTAACAAAGCATAATATGTGTCCTTTGAAATTGTTGTTATGTGCCTCATTCTAAATCAAAAGCGGCCTAACTGCACAGCTAAAATGGCACCTTTGTGACATGCATACTTAAACACCTACATTTAAGTGTAAAGAAAATACCTGTATGCATTGTTTTGCTCTCATTGGCCATTAAGCTCTTGACGGAAGAAATAAAAAGTAGGGTTTTTACAGTATATTCACTGCCCTAAATATGCTGCTAAGGACACAGGATGGAATAGAGGCAGGGCCCTGTGCATCGTATTCTGAAAATCACGCCATAGAAGGGAAAAGAACCAGCGAATCATTGCCACCAAGCTGTGAATCAACTAAACTAAACACCTGTAGAAAGCGATGTCAATGGTCTCTTTTGGTTCCCTGTGTCGAACAGATAGGAACAAGTACCTGTAGAAGCTTAGGATTGTTGGACTCCGTCTCTGTGCCCTCTTCTTACCTTCCATGTTTTGCAGAAAAGATTCCACTGAATGGCCAGAAGTGATCACTGACTACTATACTGTGCTTATTGTACCGGTGAACACTGTCAAAATGCGTTAGCGTTACTTACAGCAGCACAGTTATCCTTAAATTGACAATTGGTTAACTTATTTGTCTAAACTGTGACAAAATGCCTGCTGCAGACATGAGCATGTGGAGTGTCAGGATCCAACAAGTTTCCCCTTTTTCCCAACAGTAACTGATGACTTATTGTTCTGATCCACTTTTTTTTCTTGTGGGCTCTGTTTTATGGTTTAGTGTTTGATCTTTTTAGTGAATTCAACACACCCAACTCCAAGAAGTGTCTTTAATTATCAGACTTCTTTTGCACCAACAGGAAGTAAGCCGTGTGATGTTATAGAGGTCAGTTTCCCTGACTTTCCCTGACCCAGCCACAAAAGCCTTTATCCAGGTGTTTTCATGTGGTTTATGGTGCATCCCAAGACCAATAAACTAAATTCGATGTGTAAGAGAAAAGGTTAAAGGAAATGCATTAAGAAAGTTTTATTATCACTTTAACAACAGTTTATCTGATGCTGGAAACAGGAAACAGATAAGCATAGTAGACATAAAAAGGGGTTTATCAGATTTTGGAGAGCTTTGCATCTCTTCACAACTAAAACCATGAAAACGCCACATAACGCCTGCATTCTAAGTAGGCAGATTAAGTATATTATCTTGATACAGAATCTGCCCTGTTTTACTTGTTTTGTATTGACACTCCCTCTTGTAAGGTCAACACAAACAGTGTCAAGGCAGGCCACGAAATTATTGAATTGGCAGAGGGAAGGAAAAAAAAATGCATTTTTGCCCAACAGAATTACAGCTTTATTGAACTTCATCTGCACTGGTTTAAAATAAGTCCAGTAATGTCAGCAGCAAATGACCTTTCAGGCATCAGTCAGAGGTCCAATGCGAAACCCTTCAGTTGTGTTTTAATGCTGTTCTTTGGAAATTCTTCCTTAAAGGCTTGACTCAGACAATTATAAGTCAAACACATAAGCAATACAAATAGTACTAATACTCCCTAATACATGAAAATATTAAAGTCTGAATACTTTTTGATACTCTCTACTGTGCAATGATATATCATCAGGTAAAATGTCTATATTCAAATTCAGTGTCTTTCAGTATTTTTTAATTGAAGTACGGCAGCCTTTTTTGTTTAAATACTGTATATTTACTGAATTAATGAATCTGATGGAACATTGCTGAGTCTGTGCTTGGCTTTCCCGAGAAGAGCCAAACCTTTGGAACCAGTCCGGTTGTAAGTGAGCTGCACTTGCACCTCCAGCCTGATTGGTGTTTACCAAGGCTAGGCCAGGTCTCTGTGCTGGCAGCTTTCTGTTTGCCCCTTCTCTATTGACTAAATAGATGGTAGAAAGGCTAAATGCCAAGATCACACTCATACACTTGAAATGGCCTTTGGATTTGCCATAGGGAAAGTAGAACAATAGCTGTCGAGTTTTACAGAGTGCTACAATAAATAGATATATATGTCCATGTTCTCAGAGCAATATGACTACATTTTGCGATGGTAAATTTATTTACTCAAGCGTTTAAAAATAAATCGACATAATCGACATAAGCAACCTCTGCATGCATTTCCTCATCTAACATGCTTTCCCTTTGGAAGCAAATTGAATAACTCATGTATGTTAAGCCTTTTAAGCTTTTTAATTCTATGCAAGTATACATCTTACTCCACATTCTTAATCGCATTACAGACAACTTTGGAGTGCAATAAATACAGTAAATAGGCCCATAATGTTATCATGATTCTTGGCAATTTTTCTACAGCCACAACCATCTGTTAACTTTGCAATGAAGCATATGTCTTATGGAATTATACAGTTTCATTTACTGTTAAAACTGGCAATGTAACACTTTTTAGACTCATACCGAGGTAGAGAAGAAGACCAGTTTTTTAATTTTAGAGGTAGAAGCAGCATTGATATGTAAAATAATCATAATTTAATGTTATCTTAATCTCCTCTTTAATGACATCAGCTATTATGCCATGAATGGATTTAATATATCCAATCTTGGTTTAAGATATGAAAAATGGATCATAACCTGCTCAAGAGGCTGTACAGGAATCATCAGATTAGCTCCAAAACAGAGAACGTAGTGTGCTATTCTTTTAACATCCATCTCTACTGGCGCACCGCTAAGATGACATACATGCTGACCTGAGAGATTTAAAGTCAGAATTGATAACTAATATCTTCAGAGGTGACAGTGCACTGTATAGTAAGCCCACATATCATCTCTAGAAGGTCAGTGGCTTCTATCATAGGCCTAAGAAGGATCACTTCCTGAAATCCAGCAATTCAAATTTGTGATACAGAGAGTGGTGGTTTTTTCCTCTGAAAATTCTGAAATGTAGCTAAAAGGCCTCTGTTCTTTACTGAACACTGAGAAGTTGTTTATTTTAGATTTTAGCTTCTCTCTATATTGATTTGGAATCATTATTTACCCTCTAGCTGAGTAGAAAATCAGAAAATGTGTTTATGCATCCCATTCATTTTCACAAGATGTTTGGCAAAGAGAATGTCTTTAATGTTCCAACTGATCAAATCCACCGCTGTTTCTGTTTTTCCTTGTGTGCACTACAGAAACATTTGGGTTTGCTTTAATTTGGGTTTTAAATTAAGGGCAATAAACTCAGCTGTGAAGACCCGTCTGTACCGACTGCTCCCACCCTGGAGGCCATTATTCTGTTTCGTTTGAATTGGAAACCTCTCCTCCAGAATTAGGTGGGTCCTGCATGGGTGCATAACTGACCACCAGACGGCAGTTATCGGTCTCGTCAGTGAAGCGGTTGACTGGTTGGGTGACCATGCATCTCTCTTGTTATTAGACTTGTCACTGTCACTCAGAGAGACTGGAGTGACAGGAGACCCCATTACCCTCCAAGATTCACCTCCATCCTGTAGCTTTTACATTCATCTCTGAGGTGGGAGGAGAAAAAGAATACGCTTCAATACCCTCATTAACATACGCCCACCTTAAAGCTCTGTCATGTGGAGAGCACTGGTATACCCTCAAAAACATATACATATATATTTTTATCATCATTCAGAACAACAACAGTAGTTTCAAGAAGGATCTTTTCCACAGTTCTTAGAAAAAGCTGCTTTTGAAATGGCCGGTAAGTATGTTAAAGCCGCTCTTCCCCAGAGAAAAATTATCTTCTTAATTAAAAAGACCAGCAGGAAAGGCCTGGAATCATGACGGTATAATTATAAAAGCCCCATTTCTGTTAATCCTTGGCTCTGCAGCAAGGAGCTTCACATAGTGGAGCCAGGCCATGGCCACTAGTTATGCACTGGGACCACACAGGGCTTTTACAAGGAGAGGCAGTGGGAGGACAACTGGGTCTTTAACTGAGGATGTGGGCAGCTGAGAGGAAACCTAGAGCTCTACTAGAGGCTTTTTACTGCTGTGGAGCCTGGGGAGCAAGGCACAGCAAGATCATTTATGAAGGACATGGAGTCAAGAGGCAAATCATAGGCATGTTTATAAGTCAAGTCTATGAATAGTGTGCCAACCGCTGATGCATTGTTTGGCCCATTGGGGAACAGAGCTGTGTAGCACTGCAGTTGTAGATGTAGAAACAACACACATACCTTTATATGAGCAATCACTACATTTTCAGATAGTGATTGTGATCTATTTATATCACCTAAGAGAGAAGCTGGCTTTTATTTGAGACAGACTATTATTATAGCCAGACTTTTATTTCTAATTTCCTGTGTTTTACAAGCATATTTGAACATTTTGTAAAAACCTTCTGCATCTCTGATCGTGTCAATGTGCTGTTGCTGCTGTTTGCTGTTAATGCAGAGTCATCATACAGTATATTTTTGCACTGTAGTGGCTGTCATGTTGAATTTATTATAATATACATTTCCACAGCGTTAATTTCATCAGTAAAATGACATACTAGTGATTTACTCGCCACTCTGCCGCTCCATCCATCCATCCATCCTCTTTCCCACTTAACCTTTTGCGGGTCATAGAGTCTGGAGCCTCTGCCAGTGTTCATTGGATGGAAGACAGCATACACGCGGGACAGTTCTGCCATCTTTCACAAGCCTAACAAATACTGTAGAGACAGACAAACACACTCACATTCACATTCACACCTACGGATAATTTTAAGTTTTCTATTCACCTAACCTGCATGTTTTTTAGACTGTGGGGTGAAAGCAAAGCATCCTCAGGCAGCCCACAGTGATGCAGGGAGAACATGCAAACCCCACAAAGGCTGAAGATGTTCAGGAACCTCAACTTGATCCTCCCAGATCTTGATTGTCTAAACACACCAATTTAGCTAATTGGGTGTGGGTAGAGCAAAGAGGGATGGAAAATATGCAGTGCAGCGGTACTCATGGACCAGGATTGAGATGCAATGCTCTAGAAAGCTTGCATTATTAAAAGCTGTACCCCAAAGTGAGAAATGTCAAATAGAATCACTCTGGATGAGTATTTATGTTAAAAAAGATAAACATAGCAGTGTTGAGTAAATCATATCTGTATTGCTGTGCTTGTGGAATTAATTCTATGGAAATTGACATGTTAAATTTGCCACGATAGTCATTAGATTGTATGTACTTCTGACTTTTTCCTGTTATGACGAGTTACTTTTTAAGCACTTTTCTATCCTTGGCTATTAATGGGCCAATATTTGACCACCAGGTTTTATTTATAAATATATGTTTTTCTTTTTTTTATTGTATATATATTTTTGTTTATATTTTATTTATTTTTATTTTTATTTATGAATATGTAGTATACTAAGTAAAAATATGAGAAATTCTTATATTTACTGTAGTTAAAGTGTCAATGTCATTCTGAACATATTTACCAGACAAAATGTCAGTTTAGCTCTGAGGTCTGTGTTTGTGTGGAGGTGGGCTCTGTTGTGCTGGTGCCTCTCAGTGCCAGAACCTTTGATTTGTGCCTAACAGCTGGGCCTGGGGAAGACATTTCAGTGGGCAACTGCGGACTCTTAATCTCCCCTGCGCTGACACAGGCTCACTTAATAGATAGCACACTTTGGGAGTCTGCAAGAAAGTTGTCAGGGCCCCATCAGATAAATCACTGGAGAGGATTCCACGCTGGCTATCGCAATTTTCTGGCCCCAGGCCCCAACGGCCTGCTTCTCTTTGTTTGCTTACTTTGAGTCCCAGAGAGGTAATGATTTGACTGGCAGTGATGCAGAGTGTGATTTTCATTATCTTGGATTATAGGCTGCGGTTAAGCAGAATCTCCAAAATTCTGTTTTGTTTAGTATTGTGATGCCAAAGCAATCTTTGTTATTGTTTTGGACTGGATACATTGAATTTAAATTTTAATTAATATATTTCAGAATTCAAGTCAAAATATACATTTGTTAAGATAATGAAAATCCCACTTAGCCAGTATTTGACTGTTTCCTGAGGAATAATCATAAAAGACAATCAGTTAGGGTACCCATTTTTCTGTATTTATTTATTTTTCCCTTCATTTAATCATCCAGTTTCATCTCAATGGAAAATGGATAATGAGTGGTAATCTTCTCTGAAAGAAAAGAAAAACACAAAACACTTACCTATGAATTTATTGATTTTGTGACATCTTCCTATCTCTGGAAAACATCATAGTGATTATGATGAGTGATACACATTTTTACATGTTTTAATGTCGAACTCTTGTCTCACTTTGTCAATAAAAGTGTACTAACACACACAAAGACTATTAGAACTACTTGTTGGATTGACATTAACGCTAATATGCTGTTTTGAATATTTTAGCCTGAATTTTATTTTTGCCGTGACTACTTGTAGGGATGCATTGTCTACCAACCAGTGCGACTGAAAGCTTTTTCCTTCTCCTTTTAATAAATATTATGTCACAATATATGTATGGCTATCTTAAAGATTCACGGTTGACACAGCCACATTATAAGTCTTTCTGTATCCTTCTCAAAACAAATGTATGGGGTCTGACATTGTTTATACCCTTCAAGCAAAGGCTTATCAGGTGATATATTGTTTTCTTTAGCAGCAACAACACCCCAAATTAAAGCCTGTTCCAACTAAGCTTTGGCATTAGCTGTTATCACAGACAGGTATATTGGTCCGGCATCGCTGTCTTGTTACAGTAAACACTTGAGCAACACCTATCTCATCAGTGTATGAACTCAAGAGATGCAAGCCAAATGACACACAGTTCTCTCGAGAAATGTAAAAGCTTATTATTTTGCCCAGTCATTCCTCAAGGTCATCTGTCTGGTGCTAAGTACTTTAGGTATTTTGACTTGACTAACAAGGCACAAGAGTCTGATAGCATCTTTTTGTCCTGTTCATTGTTTGTCAAACAATAAGTACTTTTACATGCACTTACATTACACCGTAATACAATTGAAATCACCTTAAATTGAGGTATACTTACTCTCAGTAACAAAACTAGATAATGCAGTTATAAATTGATTTATTCAGATATGTAAATGTCAAAGTCGGTGTAAGCCGCCTCCAAATGCTTTTCCTCACCTGGCGCACTCCGATACATCTGATTTGCATTTTTTCCTTAATTGCTGTTCAGACAAATAATTGGAGTATAGCAAACATGTAAAATTAGTATTGATTTATAGTTTAATATAATTATAGAAATAGTCATTTCAGCATGAGTTTAAAAACTGTGTGTTAACAAGAGTAGAGAAAATGTGGATAATATGGTGTATAGCAGACACTTACTACATGCAACTTATTCAGCCTGTTTTCATCTGAAAATGGCTCCTATAGCAGTAGTAACCTACAGTAATACACTGACAGCCTCTAACACTTACCATAAGAAGCCTTTCACACATACTCTATTCAACAAGAGCCAAATAAATATTGTCCATCATTGCAAAATCACATGCTCTGTTAAGCATAAAAATATGTAATGTATGGTTAGGGATCGCACATGAACTGTAAAAGTAATTCTATGGGCCTGTAATATCAGCATATAATCTTTTCCTTATCCCACTCTTTGGTTTTTGTGTAGTTTAAAAGTAATTACTAACTTTCATTTAAGGCTTTACAGTTCATAGAATATCATTAACAATTTCTTAAATTTAATTTCAGGATTACACATAATTCTGAGGAATGACCATCACACATACAGTTGCAGGAAAAGAGTCAAAGCTCTGCCACCCTGTGCAGCCGTGGACTGGCTGGGAGACAAACTGCTTTTGCTCTTTGTCTCAGTGTTTTAGCTGTTTGCATGGGTATCCCTTGACATACTGTATACACATGAAAATTGCTGAAAGAAATGAGGAAAATCTTTTCAGCTATTGATTATTTGGTCGTGCAGTTGTCTACCCAATGATTATTCCTTTTGATATAAGAGAAAAGCAAAATTTCACGGAGATACCTGAAATGTGCCATGATTTCTCCACTTCTGCTGTGGTTAGATATGTCATCATAATTGCATATCCCTTTGGCTATTTTTTGCACGCCAACAGTGGCCCAAACATTACCCATTCTGTTTTCACAGGTGAAAGATTAATGAGGAAGAAACAAAATATTAAAACTGTGATGACCTTTTGTTCCGTGGCTCTCTGAGGGTTGGCATGTCTCCTGTGTAGCTTTGCATATGTAAATGTATTGTAAAAGGCAGTCGCATTTGCTGTAGAAGTGCCTTGCACCAGCAAACCCAAAGAACCATGCATAATAGCAACAGCTGTTCATGCATTTTAATCCAAAGCAGTGGCCATTCATTGAAATGCTCCATCTTTCTTCATTTCTGCAATTACTGACTTGCCAGAGAGTTTGGCCTCAACATCCAAGACCCAGAGAATGCAGCCATGCTTGCTTTCTCTCCTCACCATCCTCCTTGCTGTTCAGAGGGCTCCATAATTACATGCATTTGTCTCGTCCTGCCTACTGTTGTTGCTTGGTAGAGCACTCGATGCATTGAACAAAGTGTTTCTGTTCCAACTTTCACCTTTAGCCAGGTTGTTCTTAGAAAAGCCATCCTTTACCATCAAGCAGTGGGCTCTCTTGGGTAACATGAGGATGAACTTTGTGCAGGGAAGTAATTTATGATGAAATTGGCCAGGATCTGCTCAGGGGGGGCTGTAGTTTCTGGCTGTGTTTTCTCAACATTAGTGTGTCCCTTATTAGCCCAACTTCTCAAAGAGGGCAATTTCTTCAGGAGGCGACACTTAATTATGCCTGGATGAAAATGTGTCTTGTTTTTATCGATTCCAAATTGCCCCTGCTCTGAGGAGAGCCGACCTTAAGTTGGCAAGAAATAGCGAGTGAAAAATAGCCTTACTCAGCTGCCTATCTTTTCTATCATTAATATAATGGGAAAATCAAACACACTAAAACATGAAAGACTCTGGGAGGTGGTAGTGATAAAAGTGGTCAGTCTCCATTAATGTTAACTAAAAACATGATGCATCCGATCGATAATTCACATCTGCCTCAGACTCTTGATCCGGTCCAAGGGGACCCCTCACTGGTCAGCACTGATATTAGACTTTCAAATTACACACAGCAAATCACATTTTATCTTTTTCCCGACCACTGATTTGCCACTCGTCCACTGAGAGGCGATAGGCTTATTGGTAGATGCTTCCTGGTGGAAGTGGGATGCATGTTGACTACCTTACAAGAGATATAACACTCTGGTAAACCTCCACTCTCAGTGTTCTTTGATGTCTGAATCCCTTACAGGAGGCATTAACTGCACGTCATGTTGTTCTGGATAATGTTGCGAGTTGTTCAGAAATTCTTTGATTGCTTCAACCCATGAACCCAAAGAAACCAATGAAAATCTGTCTAATTTCATAAACAACTTATATAGTCAAGCATGACATGAAAGACATGAATATGTAATAGCAGTTTTTAATTACATGGTGTTCTGAAAATATGGAGCCACAACTGCAGAAGGCTTACTTGACTTTAAGTATTTTGCACACAAGCACAAAACACGTGTGTATTCAAGTGCAAACACACACACACACACACACTGCACTTCAAATTGGTTTTGCTGGAGGTGCTAGTCTGAGAGTCTCTCAAAATATAGTGTATCCTGTCAGTCTCTTTTACTCCTTTTTTCCTGTGGCAGTAATAGTAAAGCTGCGGTCGCAAAGGTAATCTAACCTAGAGATGAGACGATAATAGCCACATTGACAGAGTTCTTGTTTGTAATAAGAGACTGGATGAAGTGTCAAAGGTGAAAAAATGAGTGAGATGTAGGGCGGGGGCCTTTTGTATTTGCGGGCAAGGTTTGTGTTTATGTAGGATTATTAAGTGTGGTGATGAGTAGCACATCACACCCTAGATAATAATGATGGTTTTGAAACCTGGATCGAGACTTGGATTTCTCATACTCTGGATGCCGTACTTTAAGCAGCTGTGATCACAATCAATGAAGCAGGCTGACGCTGACGAGTTTCCATTTGACAGGAATGGCAAGGAAAAGGCCTTGATTATATGTTGCAGAAATTGATGTTGATTCAAGATGCAATAGGTGCCTGTTGTCTACAACTACTAATATAACAAGTCTATTTATGGCTACTTTTTGTTGTCATTCTTCCTTGGAATGGAAACAAGAAATAGAACAATTTATATTGAACAAGTGGCAATTCATCAATAGACTTTGACTTTTATTGTGAAGGAATTTCAGGAAGTGTTCAGTTCGCATGGACAGTAAAGATATTTCATTACAGCTGTGGCTGGCATGACTAATAACAGATGAGGGTATGAACATGGCAGTGATTGGTTTATTCCACTTTTTAACCGACACATTCTTTTCTGTATCGACCTGGTTGCTCACAGATGTTGAGCCAGTTTCGTAGCATCAATCAGGTCAAGGAATGTCATGTACAATATAAGATTTCCATAGTTTTTTTCATGCTGTGAAGTTGTAATGCACTTAAAATGACAAGTAAACCACACTGAGCACCCTATTAAGTTGACACTTGGCACATAGAGACAAGTTGCCTTTCACTTAATGTGTAGCTTTTGTGTATGCTTAGCACTTCAGCATGTACATAGTTAATTTAGCTCAGATGGGCCTCTTGTTTTATGATGTTTCCACTATCACTAATGTTGACACTATATTGCTTTAAAATATCTAATGTTTTACTGGTTCTATGCAAAAGTGCTTTGCAATATCTCTATCAATATCTACAACCGAAACTATATAATACGTCAGCAATAGGTGGCAAGATTGAGTGGCAGTATCAGTCTATATCATTGCTTGAAATGGAGGTGGTCCTGTCGCAGACTCGATTGATTATCCACGATGTCAGTGAACATTTGTATAAATTTGTGTAACACTGCCAGGTGCTGTGTAGTCGAATCTTTTTCTCTGCATGCGTGGACAAGAGGTTACACATAATTTGAATAATCCTGTGAGCATGTTTACCTTTGTCACATGATAGTTATGGTACAGGAGAATGGCATTGTACTGTCTAAATAAAGCATTACCAGTTGGCGTAAAGTTGCTGTTAGGAAGAAGAGGTCCCAGTACTGAAGAATGCAGACAGTCTAGCTGAGGCCGTCTAGGACAGAACGACTCCGCTTCCTGAGACACAGATTGCTGCAAACAACAAGACAGAACAGTTAAAACAACATCCTCAGTCGTTAGGACAGGGCCAGGGCTATTGTCCGCGGGAGCCGAGCACGGCTGGGGTTTGGCACCGACTCGTCCACAGCTGTTGTAGTCCCAGTTTCCAACAACAGCGTCGTATGAACTTTGGTAACCTAACCTGGCATTTCTTTACAGCCCTTGGTTGTGTATACTCCAAACTTCAACTCTCACTTCAACTGCCACTTCACACATCCAGTTGAACATTTTAGTCAGGATTTCAATATTAAAAAACTTAAATCAAAATACTTGATCTGTATTGCTATAGCATTAGCATTATTCTTGGAACTTCTAATATTTTCTTCTCATGAAGGATACATTTATTCCCTCTCTCCACTATAACCACTGCTAACAGCTGGATGGCATATTGCAGTGCTTTATTCTCAGCATGATCAACATATATGCATAAAGCATATACACTGCATACAGAGCACATCATTGAAGTATCACCAAGTAACAGAGTAATAGCTAATTGGAAGCAATTTGAACTGCATCTTGATCATTGTACAGTAAAAAATAACGCATGACAAGATAATTACAGTGTGGAATAGTGGGAAGATGCTGTGACTGTTATTCAGAAGCTCAGTTTTGAAACAATTGGATTAACGCTGGCCTCTATTCTTTTCTGGGCTTTTCTTTCCTCTGTTTCTGTGTGTTTGGCCTGTGTAAATAAAATGGGACCAGGAAGATATCTCATTCACAGGAGGTTATCCTAAAAATAAGATTTAATATAAAAAAAAGATGAAAAAAAAATATCTTTGATTTGATATAGTATAAAGTGTAAGGAAAGGTGAGAGAGAGCAGAGTTGTAAAATTGACTCAAATCCACAGAATTGTTGGTATCAGTGGGTATTTACTTTTAAAAGGGGCTCATTGTTTCTCGTCAATTTGGCTCTGCTTCACTGTGTTTTTGTTCAATACCAGCATATTGTCTAAATTTAAATAAAATTATTCTTCTTTTTTGTTTTACATTGCTATTGGCTAAATGCAACATGATTAAAATAACTGAGAATTGATTTTTAGGTCATTGTGTAATTCTATTTTTTCTCTCCATTAATAATTTATATGACTTGGCATCATAAAGTTGCACATGTTCATAGTTGGGAGCTGCAAAGCACAGTCCTATACTTTTGGCAACTGTGGGGCTCCACTGAAGCAACTGGAGGTCAATTGTCTTGCTTAAGGGCACCTTAATAAAATGTTATCATGGTGGGAGAGGGGAGGTCAGTTTAAATGCTAAAGTGTTCTTTCAACCGCAAGCCCAGTGTCCCAAATTAGGCGATGCTGCCTTGTTTTTGACACAGCTTTAGTTATAAAAGTTATGTTATGTTCCTTTATGCCATCCCAATTACCACCAATCCTTGCAGACTAATTTGTCATTTTATGGTGAAGTATAATGATAATAACAGGGTTTCTATTGCATTGTTGTAGAGCCCGTGATCGGTGTATCATTTATTCTCACTTCCACTTGCATAGCAGTGACAAGGGAATAGTGAGTCATTTAAGCCTGAGGTATTTTGTCATTCTGGAGAGTAACATCTGTGACTATCTGCCTATGATTCTAATAGCCCAAATCCCTTGTTTACCCAAGCATTATAGGTAAAATGGAAATTATTACCCCTTTCCTGGGAACATGTTTACAGTAAAGGGGTAATAATTTCCATTTTACCTATAATGCTTGGGTAAACAAGGGATTTG
>OMOW01021690.1:13986-24678 GCA_900312555.1 Lamprogrammus exutus | reverse complement strand
CCCCTTAACAGTGCATTTGCGTGACCTATTTTTAGGCATATTCATTGTTCAGTTATCTAAAGATGAACAGTGAATAAGAGGTTTTACTCAGTTTGCCTCAGAATCATCGGCCTCTGTTTGGTGCTGCTGTTTTGAATTGATGTTCAACAATCTCACAAGGAGAACTGCATCACACAGGAGGCAGAGAGACAAGTTTCTGCTCCTACGGTAGCCGAAAAGAGCAGGTTTTGATGCAGTTACAGGTGAAGGCTGAGGCTGAGGCAAATGAGCACACAAAAAGTAAATTACAACACTTGTAGCAGAAGTGTTGTAACAGAAGCCAATGAACTTCACAAGTTGATGCCATACAACAGTACATGGATATCTAAGGATCTTCTTCCACCTTTACTGTACAGAAAAATGACTGTCTTTGCAGGTGGAGCCTTATTTATCCACGCTCACAGACATTAAGCCTTGTTTCTCCTACTTTTGCTCAAGTTTGTGTGAAAGCATCGCTTTCTGTCCACTGAGATGGAAGGACCCTGAGCGAGCTGTCAGGGTTAGTGCGTCACTCCGACTGCTAGATCAGACCTGGGTTGATTATTAATTTTTAAACCTTTCAATTACTCAGAGGGTGTGCGTTAGGTCGCCTGGAGGGCAAAGGGCAGGGATTTCTTTCACTTTGAGGACTGAATGGTTTTCGTCGCACCATGTAGGATCTTTAAATCAGAGTGGGAAATGGACAGCCAGAAGTCAAATGCTGCTAAGTCTTTGCCTGTGGTTGTCCTTGTCCATATGTCAGAGGGTGGCCCTTTAAATATTTATTTGTCCGGTATTTACCAGCTCGTGCAGTTTGCACTGACTTTTAAAATGAAGACACGTTTACATCACTTCACAAGTAAGATGATCATGGGATGACATTTCACTGCTCCATCTCAGTAAACATTAAACATCTAATATTATTCTTATTTATGAAAAATTAATGATCAACCACAAACTGCAGCTGATATTATTTGTTCTTTGTAAGTACAGTTGATTGTTTTCATGTGAATTTAAATTATTTTTATCTTTATGACCTTTTGAGTGTCAACATCGGTGGATTCACTGCCATGTTTGGTGCTTTTGTTGACACTCAAATAGGATTATCAGAGCCTATACAAGACATTTTCTTACCATTTCTAGTCACCACTATGAGATTGATGTGAACAGTTTTTCCTTGTTGGCAGCTTGTATTTATGGAAAATCAAACATGATGTGAATGCAACATGAAGCGTATTTTAAATTGTAATGTAATCTGGTTCTGACTGAGGAGTTGATTACCTCATGTCCACATCAGGACAACTATGCCATGACTTCAATTTGTAAATGACAACATGTATTTCAATGGCCTTGATGGTATGTATTTTTATTGCGATGTCCAGAGTATTTTTTACACCAGTTTTGATATGTTTATAAATGAAACTCCAATCTCCTATTAGATGTAATACAGTGAGTGAGAAGCTGCAATGAAGCAGATGCTTGATTTTAACTGTCACTATTTGTTCTACCTCCCAATCCTCAGTGTGTCTGTTTAATGCCACTTGACTTGTGTACTCCTGTTTTGCACCATGAGCCATAGAGTCGCTGATACAAACCATTCACCTTTGTCTGTTTCATTGTATGATCTGGGCTGAAAACTTTACGTTTTCCTGTCAAACTAAAGTAGGGTTGGGTTCTGCTAGCTTCCTTTAAGTTGGTAAAATAGTCACTTATCAAATATTTTTAAGCTCATCTCTTTTCTTTAGCGAAGAGCAATGTTAAAGCATTCATGGGGCAAACTTCTCTCTTTTAGTTGGTAATTTTGCTAGCTGAAACTGTTGTTTGATAAAAAAAAAATGATTTGATACTATCGCATCCCAACCTTGAGACTAAGTAATCAGTCCTCTTTGCTGCCGTTCATCTGATGTCAACAAGGTGCCTTACTGCTCAGCATAAGTTTAATTTGTGTTGAGGATTTTGTGGTAGTGTGAGCTTGAGCGACATTGATAAAACCTAAGAACTGCGGTAAGGTGTTACGTAAAGCACTCAGAACCCAGATCGCCGTCATCCCCCCTCCTCTTGTCCTTTCCTCTGCATGAACAGCACTGGTATATGAGCTTAATCTATCCTGACACGCTGACAGTGAAGCGCTCAGGGAGGAGGTGGCAGGAGGAAAAAATAGGAGGAGGAGGTGGGAGGAAGCAGCCTGCGTCAACTGTGGAGTAGGAGGGGTTTACTGTTTGTTTTGCCCAGTCTCAGACCACCGACCAATCATGTGAGATGTAAGAGGAGCTTCACTGCTGCTCCAATAACTACTTGTTTTTGCTGCTGATCGCTCTGCACAGACAGCACAGACAGCCTGTGAATCAACACTCTTAGGTTTTTTCTTTCAAAATAATTGGGATGAAACAGAGGACAGTTGCAGTGTTATTTATCATCATATGAACAAGCTGTATGTTGTATGGATGCTGAATATGAAATGAATATAACTTTAGAATTTTCTAGATGTTATTCAGTAGTACAGTGCAAAAACAATCACTGCCTTGTGTGAGTGTCTTTATTTTTTTTCTCTTTTACCTCCGCCAAGGAGGTTATATTTTCATCCTTATTGGTTAGTTTTATACCATATATATATAAATCCAATTTGGAGGATAGAAGTGATGTATATGTTCATATATATATAAATTTATGGACTGATTTTCATTAAACTTGGTGGGCAAGTTAAAGCATGGTCCACAGGGGAAGCCATTTGATTTTAGTGGTGATTCCCCCCCCCCCACTTGTGAGATGGAGCATTTTTTTTTAAAAACACACCAAACATTTTGGCTGTTTTTTCAAAACCTGTGAAGAGATCTGAACAAAAAAAAAGTCCTGCAAACCCAGAGGTGATCTCCCAATAGGTGTGACTGGGAAAGATCTGGATCTGGTTGACTGAAATATGTTTTCAGACATGTAGGGCCTTGGTGGAAGTTCTAGATTCCAAACTGTAAAAGCACCATTTCTCACTGCACAACATTCCAAGAGCCTGATTGTATTTTGGTGTTTGTTTGGCTAAAAGACTCACAATTACAAATAGAAAATCATAAAACAGCAATTTATGCCTCCACACACTGGCATGCACGTGCACTGAAGTGTATTAGTTCAGACATGACTGATTCCATGCGGTGTTAAACACAGGCTGTTTTTCTCCTTTAAATTCGGTCTTTTTGCCCTGACTTCAGCCTTCCAGGCAGACCTTCCTCTTGATCTTAGTTCTCTCTTGCTTGCTTGAACTGACAGACTACTGAACAGCATGGCCCTTAGCCTCAAAGATGTAAAAAGCTACAACATGTGACAAGAGGAGCCTATTGAAAAAAGTAGCCTGGAAGTCTACGTTCAGGACAAATATTCCTATTGGCGTCTGTTTTTCACTCAGGGCATGAGTCAAACGAAAGCTCCGCCTGCCCCCTAGTGGGCATTTAAAAGAAGAACAGGTGAGTGCTCAGTGTGAGCATGACAATGCAAATTTAAAAAATATAGTGTAATGTTCGTTGATACTGTTGTTTGTGTGTGTGCTGGGGGCGGGGGTGTTGGATGAGGATGTGGGGGCTCTCTGCAGTCTCATCAAAAATGGCTGACGTCAGGAATTGGTGCAGGGAAGCTGATCCTCACTCCAGGCCAGCTTCTACAGTACCCGTGTTTCTTATAGTGATGAAATGTAGTCCTTATGCCAAACATGGGGAATAGTTCAAAGTCATTTAGTTCACTGGAAACTACCCCAAACATAGAATCAAAGACAGTGATATAATGGAAAGACCATGATGGAAAGATAAAATATTAGCAGTAAAATGTAAAGTGCCTGTCACAATAATAAATTATTTATTATTTATCATCATTATTATTTTGCGTGTTAACAGTATTATAAGTACAACACCTAAGTGGAATAATTCCCTCTAAAATGTCATGGAATATAAAGTATCACAAAAAGGAAATGCTTACATAAAGTGCCAATACCTTAAAACTGTTCCTGAGTTCAACATTAAGTAAATTAGCTACTTCCAACTCCGTCAACGCTACATTATCAATACACAAAGCTTCCATAATAGGTGCCCACGTGGGCTGAGAGGTTATCCATAGAACCTTAATAGTGTCTGTTTGAAGCACTGGTGGCTGGCCAAAAGGGGGCACACATCACTGCTGCGATCTAGTTGTGATCAAACGTGAATTTTGGGCTTTGTTATGCTGAACAAGTAAGAGGAAATCACACACTATAACTGATCTTTTAAATTTTTGTAATGGAAAGGCAGAGTGTCCCGTGCGTAATGCACACCAGCCCGGTGTCCATTACATGCCAATGTCACATTAGGGGCTCTGTAATTCACTTTACTGCATCGCCAGAGGAAACAAACCCTGTCACGTTGTTTAATTGCACTCCGTAGAGTCGCTTTTGGCTCTATAATGTAATCTATTGATGTTCAGGCAGTGGTTTCCTCACTTTAAAGTTAAGTCAAAATGTAACTTAACATCGCTTGTGATCGTTACTCCATCACGAACGAGCCACCACTGGAAGAAGGTATGTGACATGAAAAACCTCTGTCAACTTGTTTGTTTCACCACAGCATCAATAAAAGAACTTGTTTATGAGTCAAATTTCAAAGAGGCAGAGGCATGAATCACAGCTGAAAACTCTGCATGGTTTCAGACAGGAATTCAAGGGCGTGGCCACACATGAGGAGGAGCAACATGTTCTCTGCTGCCCATGCTGTAGCCCTACAACAAACTGAAACGCATGTGCAGAGGGCAGGGTTACACATGTGTAGCCAGAACCACAATTAGTTTTGCAGAAAACCATTGAATACTTTAGAAACTTTGACATGATTGAAATTTTGACATGAAACCACAGAAATGAAAACATGTTGAGTCTCAGCAATCAGCAGCATCAATTAGTATCAGCCTTCATATCTCTCCATGATTGTGTCATGTTATCTATGATAATAACTTTGCCAGTTTGTCCAAGTGATACTGCAGGTGTGGTGACGGTGTAAGTGTGCAGTCCGGCAGAGTGCTGCGGTGTGTCAGTATGGGTTTAGTGTTTCTCTGCAGGCATAGATCAGTCTGCTGCGGAGGAGTAAAGGCTGAATCAGCACATACAGAACAAACAACCATTGCGCTTGCAAAACAATGGGACACACGAGATGGAGTAATTTTTTTGAAAACGTATTACATAATGTCTAAGGTCAAATGTTTTTTAATGTCATATGCAGTACTTTCTAGTCATATCTTCATATGTCTCATCCCCATCCAGTATGGTGAGGGCACATTATTGCACCTTTTTTTCCAAAGTGGTTTCATATTAATTAAATGCATGATGGATCCCAGAGTTGATCTCTCGCTCCAGTGAAAAGGTGTGTTGGGTCAGTCTTCCTAAAAGTGCTGCCAAGTCTTAAAGAATTTTATTAGTCTGGTTTCAGTGGAGAGTTTTATTGTCAAGTGATGTTCTACATACTGTTTTAGAAGATTTCAACCCCAACCATACAACTCTGGGCACAAAAATGTTCAAATTTAAGGATAGTTAACAATATGCAGTCTAACAACATAATTAGGCTATAGGCCTGGCCCCTTCTGTTCAAGTATTCGAATACTCGTTCTTTACATTCGTACTGGAGTACAAACTTACTACTTAGACTATTTTTGTGGACAATGTAGCTTGACCTACAATGGACCTAGAAGTATAAAGACCTAATAATTATTGTGTAACTTAGCCTCAGTAAATACATAAGTTACTGTCACTCATCCACATTGTGCACAATCAGTGCACAGCAGATGATGGGTGGAGCTGAGTCTAGTGGACACTAAAGCTGATGGAGACGTCCAAGAAATCAATGTGTGGCAGCACTTTACACTGCCAGGTGATAATGATTGACACATTGTGAGCTAAGGACAATGAGACAATGCTTATTTGAAAGTGTACCTATAGTCATAACTGACATACTTATATGTAGTGTTACTGTTCATTGGTGTTTATTGGAGTTTATTCTGAAAGTTGGTTTGTACACACACAACACTTGTTGTACATTTGTGTAGTAGGGATAAAGGCCTACATTACTGATGTAATGCTGCCGCTTGCTAAGGCCAAGCCTTGCATAATTGGTTATGAATGTAACAGTTTCGGCAGCAAAATATTCAAATTCTTAAAAACCAGCAAATATTGCAGGCCTTAAAATCCTACTCGGGGCCAGCACTTTGGCTCTCATGGGGAATGAGATATTACTCATAATTAAAAATGACCTTTATCTGCGGCGGGACATCAATAATGGACAACCATTTCGCAAATTTTTCTAATAAATCCACTATTTAATTAGTTAAAAACATGCTATGACTAAGATTTTCTTTAGCTGAGTACAGCCCTGCCTCGTAAACTACAGTTTGAGCCCTAACACATCGTGAACTAGATTGATTTTTAGAGAAACAGATAATAATAATAGATTTAAGACACCCTCCGAACTATCAAAATTATTGAAAATGCTGCAAAATTTTCATTCTAATCAGAGTCACTGTGAGTGATGACATCTACAGTATAACTGTGTATCTCACATTAGAATAAAAAAAGGTCTTGTGATCAACTTTGACATATTTTTGGTGAGGACAGATGTGGGAGTGATGCTGCATGACCCTGAGAGTCTGATTATCTTTAATAAGATCCTCTGTACATAGTGAAAGACACAAATCCAGGTCTGAAATGTGACCTGAACACCAGCGTTCAATGGATTAGAACTGTTCCCATTCATTTTTCACAAGGAAACAAATTAGCGGGGTATGTTGTTTTTCTTGACCAAAACAACTTTGTGGAGGAATTGTGACCCTAAACCACGCGGAGTTGCTAATTGACAAGGGAAATGAGGGGAAGTTGACTAGGTCAATTCCAAACACCCAGTGCCAAAACTTTGCATCCATGTATCTGACTTTAAATCTTTTCAGTGAAACTGATATTTGAGAATAACATGGAATGTGGGAGTAATTAGATGAACATGATTAACAAATGGCAGTGTTGGCACACCATGGCATTTCGTGTGAATAAAATTACGGTGTCATGATGGTAAGTACATTGACAATATTATCAAGAAAATCCAGTAAAAGAGTTTATTTTTTAACCCTGTTTTTCTTGTAGATTTCTTTACAATGATATTAACATAAACACTGACACTGGTTTCTTCAGCTGTTGTCATATAAAAACCTTCAACAAATTATGAGTTCATTCGGTTTAAGAAGCCCAAATGCCAAAATGTCCTCAACATATAAATATACTCATGAAAACCTACAAAACAATGGAGATACAAGGTTTCTCACAATGATAATAATGATGACGATGACGATAATCTCTGGCCTGAAACCAACTCAAGTCCTGCAGAACAAGAGTGCTACAAAAAGCATTGCTGCTCAGCCTACGCGGTTCAATCTAATTTTCTCAAAATCAATTATAAATGTGGGTAATTAAAGACAGAGTATAAGCTATTAGTCACATCTGCCACTGGTCTTATGTAGATTAGACACATGCGTGCGGCAGATGAGCTTTTACCAACATACATGCTGGACTGTCATGTGGTCATCACATGAGAGAAGCTCAGATTTTTGTGTTGTATACTTTAATTACATTAATTACAGAAATTAGCTACAAGCGTTTCAATACAGCATCGTGATGTTATGGCCACTATATATCGTTTGATTGCTGACTTTTCAAAGCACGATTTTATTTTAAGGCCGTTATATAATCTTTGGAATATTCATTTTATCTTTGATGCCTTGTCTTTTCAAATTTTATCCCTACAACTGGAACTTTCCCTCGCTACCACCCCACCAGTAGAAACTCACCTTTGAACCATTTTAACTTTTCAGGTTTTGGCTCTGCATAATGACTTTTATCAACCAGTGTGTCTGGTATCACTTATTAAAACTTATCAGCACCCCTGAATGGAACGCAGCCATCAGAGTGTATTGTCTTTTTGCAAATTTTGCACGTTTCCCAACAGTTGAGATTTTTGTGTAGCCAAAAATAGTAAATGAAGGGCAGGGAAAGCACATAAACTGTTTAGACACACTCAACACTCATTATCAGCTTTTGAAATATGACGGGGACCACACCACATCAACCCTGTGAGCCTCTCCCTGAAATATCTGACACAACACAAACACAAGCATCAGCTCTTTCGCAAAGTGCCTTATCCTCTGAATACCTGACACAGATCCACTTGATACTGTACAGCATTAAAAACAACTCAATAAACTCTATTCAAAAAACAAAGCCAGCTCTTAAAGTTGTTCCACAAACCTCAAGGATTAAAAAATGTTTGTTATATTTGTCCTGATGAAATCAACCTGCTCTTTTCCAGCAACGCCTTCTTTCACAATCACACCTGCCCATGCTGCTTTGCTCAACAAAACGTCAACAGCTGTTGAGAGATTTTCATGTCTTTCAACCAGTACAGAACACTTTCATTCAGTGTGTGTGAAACTGTATCCAGTCCATTCAAAACAGAGGATTTGAACCGTCAACAACGTCCAATTTGACTGACAGGCCAGCACTGATAAAACATTTTTAAGCAAAGGTTTTTATGAAGACCCTCAAGTTAAATCAAGCCTTGAAATGTGAATGACAACAAATCAAGTTGTAAAGTATCTCTATGTGCTACTGAATAGCATATAGCTAATATCAGTAATGAATGTAATTACAGCATACAACATAAAAATATGACCTTTACTCGGGACGTGGACATATGCCACATGCATGTGTCTTATCTACATGAGACCAGTGATAAACATCACTAACAGCTTCTACTCGTATTCATATTTTCCTGTCTGTCCAGGGGATTTGAACCGGAAACCATCGAATCTGCTTCTTTAATCTAAACTGGAAAAACATGAGGGAAATACAGTCAGTGTACATATACAACGCTTGCTAAAGATAATGGCTCATTGTAGGAGAATCAACTAGGAAACAAATACAATGAACACGGAAGATGTCTAAGTTGTTTGTGAATGTGAACCAAGTAGACTGACAAAGAATTCTGTCCATAACTGTATTGTGACATTGCCCACATTCCAATATTATGTTTCAATAAATGAAGGAAAAAATATGCAGAGTTACACCAAGTAAAAATAAATGATAAAAATAAATACATGCATTTCAAATGATGTAAACTCAAAGCATGTCCCTGCAACATTTCAACATTCTTTATCTGTTCACCTTCGGCATTTTTTCATGTCTGTGGAAAATTTAATCAAACCGTGTCGTTGAAAACACATAATTCATTTCCAACACTGGTAAGTGGAAAGCATGAGATCAAAATCACCATCTGAAGTCCTGCAGGCTGAGTCCAAGTGAAAGCTGCGATAATGTGATAATGTCACCTTTTTACCTTTTCAATGCACTTCAGTTTAACAGAAACAGAAAACGTGAAAGCCTATGTCATATCACGCATATGTTATGTGTATATTTCTTTCTCGTTGTTTTTTAGTAAACTGAGCTTTCTTCACTTTTTCTTGGAGGAATCAATTTGTGCTGTCCTTGCCACAAGAGGACCGTATTTACTGTGAACTGTAAACAATGTCTTCTTCCAGCAATAAACACAACAACTTTTGGATGTAAGGCCACATAAAATCAGAGTATCTGGCTGAGATTCAGTTGAACCCTAATAGATTTATTTTGCTCAGCTGCTTTTGCTCAGTAACATTTTGTGGTTTCTATGTGCAAATTCTATGTGCCAGGCAAATGAAGAGAGCATCAAGTTCACTAACCTACCCTCCAAAAATTAAGGTTGCTCAATAGTTTGAGCACAAGGTTTGTCTTTTCAGAATTGCTGCCATCATTGTTGTAAGATTTAGCATCATCATCAGTAAATATTCACTGGTTTATTGCATTATGCCACTTAGTTTACTAAGGTAAAATGTTTAGAAAATAACAAAAATTAAAATGGTTTTGGAGCAAGGTTGTCAGTTTTAACAGATTAATGCTAGATGAAGCTGTTTGTATTTGGTGATGAAGGGATGTAACTCTTGCTTGTGTAGCAGCTTTCTGACAGCTTGTTTACACCAAAATAACTGAATTGAATTGGATTACAGAAAAAACAAAACATTATGCTCTTCAGCTTGAGCAACCAAGGTGGAGAGAAATATGCAGACTGCCTTGAAGTCAACCTCAGTCAACCTTGTGTGTGTGTGTGTGTGTGTGTGTGTGCTGCTCCTGACGATGAAGATGAAGTGTTTTTGTGAGTCTGAAATAAAATCAGCATGACTCAAGCAGAGCGTATGGATCATCCATGCAGATTCCATCAGTAAGTTACAGACAAGAATGTACGGTATGAAGTCTGTGATATGTGGATGCATTCATGTTGTTTATGTATTTGTGTGTGTCCATGGGTGCGTGAGTGTGTATCAATTAGATCTCAGTGCCACGTGATGCTGTGACTTGTCCCAGGGATCACCAGGTTTGCTTTTCACACTGTGTTGTGTGGAACAAAACTATCATGTTCAACTTCTATGGGAACAGAAATTTACAGAGCCTGAACCTCTCACAGGGTCACACACCTTTCCTGACTTTCTCACAGTGGGTTCACTGAAACCAACACTTGTTTGTACTGTTTCATTCCAACTGGCAACAGATGGGAGTATTTTCTTGTTTATGATGCAACAGAAAGATTCATACAGCTGTTGACCTAATGC
>OMOW01021690.1:0-13966 GCA_900312555.1 Lamprogrammus exutus | reverse complement strand
TCGCCCAGTGTGCTCACTGAGACCAGCACGTGTTTGTACTTCTTCATGCCAACTGGCAACAGATGGGAGTATTTTCTTGTGTATGATGCAACAGAAAGCTTCATACAGCGGTTGACCTAATGCAGTTTTGGGGAAAAATCACTTCTGACAGTGAAATGTTATTGGTGGTAACATTTTCATGGAAGTAATGATAAAGAACAAATAGCATTGATCAACAAGGAAGGAAATTTGTGTCTTGGAATGGTCAAATCAGAGTCCAGACTTTAACCGTAAAGAAAGAAGAGGCAGTTCTGTAGGAAGGAATGGTCATGGTCCATATTCATGGACAACCCTCGCAGCAAACCAGCAGCCCTCATGGTTCTGCACCAACAATACTGAAACATTTGAAATGTTTACTTATTATTATGTAATCTGCTAACCACAGCACTGAGTTTATGTACATCCAATGCAAACAGGATGTAAAAATATCTTGGGAAAATGTATTTATCAACGCCTCTAAGTTGAATGTCACACATATGTTACTCTGCATACCAGTGCAGTACAGGGGACACATTCTGTGGTTCCCAGTGCTGGCCCAGCTGACCCGTGAGGTGCAGTAGAATCACAGGGCAGGATCGTAATGAATTCTTTCAAGAATTATGCCCGCAATGTTGCATTGGTGGTGTTTATAAGATGATTGCTGTGTTTTTAATAGCTGGTTACATTGACATCTTCCATCATGGGGCAGTGAAGACTTGATTTGATCATGATCATGACATAGATTACGATAATGACAATCATGTAATTTGGCTTTTCTGTCTCTTGGAGCTAAACAGTCAAAGATAGGGCCCAAAATAATCAGTTAAGCTACTAGATGAAACAAACATTACATGCAAGTAAAACAGTTTGACAGTTAAGGTCTCAGGCAGAGATAACAGCACAGCTTCCAAAAATATTCCTAAAAATGATCACCAGCTTCAGTTTTATAACTGCACAATGTGACTTTCTGTAAAACTATTTTAATGTTAAGTTTTACTTTTACCTGTTAACAATATGCGGCTTCCTTACAATGTTTACTACATAAGAGCCGCACACTGCTGCACACTGAGTGAAAACCAGTCGTGTTAGATGCTATGTCTTTGACACCCCCCCGCTCTGTTATGATTGGCCAGTTGCTTCAGGCCTGAGCTGGCAAAACACACACACTGGGGAACACAGATGCTGACCAAACACAAACTCACACATTCAAATGTATTACATGTTGATGGAGCAATCAAAAATGAAGTTTGGGTTTATCTTACTGAACATTCTGACAATGTTCAATACATATGCCCAACTATATTACACTATAAACATAAGGGAAAATAACAAAAAGCATAAAATGTCCCAATGTGTATTGTCTGTATGTTGCTAGTCTATAGATGACTCTGCATTCTTTTGTCATATCTTTCCCTCTATGCATATTGTCAGATTTTTGAGATATTTGTCAAGGACTCAACATATGAACGTGAGAGATGAGTGAGTGATTTGACACAATTGGATGCTCTTGCTGTTCTGACTCATGTATTTTTGTTTAGCTTTCTCAAGTAACACACTTTTTGAGAAACGATGTCAAAACTTCAGTTTAATATGCATCTGATCAGCACTTTTATATAACGAACCTGGATATGCTGGCACATCCTCCGCTTATGTGTTGTGGAGGGATGAAAAAAGAAACATACAGTTGTTCAGGTCATGGTGGAGATTGTTTTTTTAGTTTTTTCTTTTACTGCAGCTAGAAATTGATTGGGGTTTGGAAATGTTTTTTGAATTCGTGCCAAACGTAAATGCTGAGTCATTCCTCTGCCCCCGGCCAAAAAGGGAAAAGAAATTGTAAGTAGGATGTAAAGAGATTATCTCATCTGTCTGGATTTGCACTGACTTGAATGCAGAATCAGAAAAACAGCATATAACTGGCAGATGGAAAGCTGGAAAAGTGGTTTTATTATTTCAGTATTTGAACTGCTGTTTGATTCAAAGTATCACGGGAATAAGATCATTTCAATACTAATTTAATTGTATTAGTTTCTTGTGTTGTATTATCAGATTGGATTGCTGTGTGATAATTGCACCAGGATTCACTGAATCTGATTGCATGCCAAATAAGCAGCGTTCCAGAATCTACGTACTCAAAACATTTGTGCTGAAAGCCAATAATATTATTACTGAGCCAAGAGAGACACAAACACGGAAGTTATGATTTGCATATTGTATTTGACTGAAGTTTTTCATCTTGTTTTTTGATTTCAACTTTGATTTGTTTTCCACAAAAATGTAAAGCTGCAACGTAAAACAAGCAAATATTTAAGAGGAACCCAGGACATATAACTTACCTGATATGTGATGAGCAGCACTGCCTGTCACAGCATAATGCTGCCTTGCATTTCTGTGGTATTGATTCGATTACTCTGTCCATCATGGCTAATGCACTGCTAGTTTGACTCAAACATCACTTAGCTCTGATGATCAGACACAGATAGAGGAAGGGAGCAGGGGGCAATTCCTTCAAATTTGACAGTGGGATTATGGCTAGCAGGTGAATCTGCAGGGAGGTAAATTGTCCATAGATTTTTCACTACAATCTAATGCTGACAGAGGCCACGCATGCAAAACTTTGTCATCCTGCTAACCACCTCTTGGATAAATATAGAGCCAGCGTTACTAACCTCCTCCTCAGGGAATTTCACTTGCTTTTTGGACACCAGCCACATCTTAATTGCTTAAAAGGTTTTAAAATGCTTTTTACCTGTGTCCGATCATTCGTGTCCGTCTGGCCTTCATGAGTGAAACAGATTTAATAGGTGAAATCGATACGGTGTCATGGCTTTCACCTGAAATCACATGCTCTCTGTTTCAGGGAAAGATCTGCTGCTCATAATGACCCTTTTCAGTAGATTTCAGTAGAAAATCAAAATGAAAACCAACCCTAAACATAACAGCACATATAATATCCAGCATTTCTCTTTCCATTTTGTTGTATATTTTGTTCTCACCCCCGTCGGTAACTGGAATATGTTTTCCCCCCCCCTGCATCTACAACAGAATCTGAGAGCAAACATGATTTACCAATCTAAAACATTAAGTGTAGTCCATTAGAATTAGAAGCAAGAGTTTCTTTTGAAAGCCCCCTCGTTCGTTCTTTCAGCAAACACAGACTGTGCATTTCATTTTGCATTCACTGAAAACTGTTTCGCAAACAACAGAGCTCAATCTAAAACACAAAACAAAGGCGTGGAATGCAGAAGAGGCCTGACAGCATTATAGCCTGTAAATTGCCTGCTACAGCACTAATCACTGCTCCCCCTGGGCCCACTCCTCTGGTTGTTACAGTGAAAGGTGATAGGTGGATGAAGGGTTTGTAGTGGAATGTGTAAAAAAAACAACTCCAAGTTGATTCACTTCTAATCTCGCTAGCTGCAACACTACTGTGCACACTGAGTGAAAACAGAACTTTTTCTCCTCTGTCTTTTTAACCACTTACTGTAAGCCCTAGCAGATGACTTTTTTTTGGATGGGTCTAAAATATAAATGGTAAATGCTCTGATCAGCCAGCTGAGTCAGGCGGGAGCTGGCAACACCCAAGGCCTGTGAAATGCGGATTCTGGCCAAACAGTCTATAGGCATCATCCTCAAGTTTGAACACATTGACATTGTTCAACACAAGCTCCCACCTATAGTACAATATAAAAATGACGGAAGATTTTTTTAAACTGGATTTGGCCCCTTTTGAATCCCCAAATTTGAAATGAGTAGTAGCAGTCCTTAAATGCCCTCAACATGACTAATGATGAGACATAACAGAGTGGCTTTTTCCCTTGACTCAGATGTAATTTACAACTACAGCCACTGCAGTGGGTGAGGTGTTCCCTGCTGCCACATTAGCATCTATAATTCATGATGTAATGTTTTTACAGTTCCTCTTACCTCAGCACTTTGCCATCACAACACATGTTTACATTTTCTATTTCTGTGTTCATGTAACTGAATTATGTGTCACAGAAGAAGCTATTAGTACCAGGGAGTATGACTGTAGAGTATTCCCACGGCTCAGTAATAAACTGTATTTGTCGTATTCTGAAAATTAGCCTCTAATTTAATTTTTCTGGCTTCCTTGGTTGTTTACCTGCCTTTTATCCTGACTGTGAAATAAAAATGTATATGTGAAAATCTACCAGCATTCAGTATCACAGGCCAATGTGAGGTCAGTAAGATTCAATTCATACTCAAAAACCATTACCACCACAAAATTTTGGGAAATGTCATTGACACTGTCTTTGATCCTGAAGAAAATTGTAGTTTCTAATCAAATTGAAAAAGTTTCAATTTGATTAGAAACTACAATTGTCATACACTACAAAACTCCTTCTTATCAATTCCTGAATTCAAAATCATATTTTTTTTAAAGTAAAAAAATAATAATCTTATTTTCACCTGTTTTCAACATGAATTAGTGTTTTTTTTGATGTGTGTGGCTGCCTTATTCTGTCCTCTATAGGATACTGTCCGTTATTTCTAGAAAATTCTTAAAACAAGAGGTAATCTCACTGCACTATCAGATGATTTAAAATTTAAAAAAATACTTTTTGTAGTAGATAGCTCTCTTTAGTTTGCTTTTCCTCTTTCCCATTTGAAAATGAAATAAGGAGCTTCTTGCCTCCCTGTCCCACAATAAGGGGATTTAAACTGTGTACACAGTGACAAATTGAGTTATGCCCCCATGTCAAAAGGCTGTTTCAACTGTAGCAACTGCTGCTGGAGCCAGAAGCTGACATCGTGATCGCCCTTGTCCGATTAGACCGATCAATGAGGCTGAACAGAGGAGAGAGGAGGAGTAGAAGGAAAAGGGAGGGATGTGTGTGTGTCTAGGGGTGCAGCTCCACCCATAATTAAGTTATTGTGCTGCACTGGAGGTCCATGTTTACGGGACAGACGAGGGAGTATCCTTCACTCGGTGGACGGCTCTGAAGGCAGCAGCCCTGTCTCTCTCTCTCTCTCTCTGTGTATTTGTGCAACTCATCCCTCTGTGCTGCGACACAGGCTGATCCAGGACAAGCCAGGGGGGGAGCAGCAGAACCTGCCCACCCCACCACCACAACTGACTCCCCTGCCTTCTTCTTCCCTGCCTTCCCACCCCAGGACCTCATCTCCGGTGTCTCCAGAGTCTCCACCGCTGTCATCATGTGTGACTGTTTCCACCTGGCCTTCCCCAACTGGCACGCCACCTCTTCAGGGACGGGTGGGCATTGCTCTCGTTGCTCTTGTTGTTCTATATGCTCTTTTTCTGTCTCTCTTTTCCTCTCAGCAATTCACTGATTCAGCAGCAGGGTTCAGTAGTGCGATAGGAGAGATTATATTTGTTGTGATACGTGTGATGGAGAGAGTGTGAGAAATGGAGAGTGTAAGGCGGCTGGTGCTGATGCTGAGTTGTGATGCTGACCTGCAGTGTGTGCTGGGTGTGTCTGCAGTGTGCAGGGGAGTGTTTGGAGATGTCATCATTGGAGATGTCAGGCGGCTCTGCGCTTATTCTGTTTCCCTCCTGGTGCGTGTTTGAGGCAGAGGCTGAAACACAAACAGATGGTGGTTATTGTAGCAGCGCAGCAAAGCAGGAATCAGGTGTACAGGACTGAGAAAATCACAGAAAAAGAGTGGACCATAACAGATTAAAGATTTCTAGGAGATGTAAACAACTATTCTCAAAATTATAAATACCTGCTTGGACAAACAATCTCAAGCTCTAATTTAAAGCTTTAAACTTTGAATGAAAGAGCAACAACCTGTAATCTTGCATCACATTCACAGTGGCAGCTCAAAAACACATTTCTAAACATTTTGGGTGAGAAAAATGGTAAAACCTTTGATTTAGTATTACTGAATAATGATTATACTGTTTAGAGATGATGAACACTCTACACAGCTTTTTAACTGTCATGCTTATAATTGCAGTAAATAATTAATTTAAAGGAATCAGCTACAAATGAGGTGGGACAAATTGGCAACAAACAGACATTAAATGTGCCTGATAATATACCACAGCTAATCATGTGGGCAGACAAACACAGCTATGTGGTTGCTGTATTCCTCAAATTATGCAGCGGAAAAAATGATGTCACTATTCATTCCAATAAAACTGTGATATACAAGATGCAAGACTTTGATCACAAGTCTGTGAGAAGTTACAATTTTATTTTATTAACCCTGCACAGGATAACTGGGTATAAAGAATAGATGGATAGAGGGTTTTTGTTGTTTTGAAGCAAATGCTATTTAAAGTTAAAAAAACAAACAAAAACATGGGGGGGGAGGGTAACACTTACAGTCGTTTGCTTTCAGAGTATGTATCCTGTTAGTTGTCTGATAACATAAAATTTGTTGGTACTTTTAAATCAACATGAACAAATTGCTGCATTGCCTGTAGTCAGTCAGTGGGCATTACCATTTAAGGGTATTATTATACCTGAGCATTATCATTGTTGTTTGTTGATGATGAGGCAAGGATTCAATTTCAATTTACTGCATAAAGGATGTAAACTGTAAACATCTGCTATCTGGTTATTACTTCATTACAAAATGATACTGATTTTGTTTTAATTTGCTCGATGTTGCAGTACAAAGCAATGATGTTACAATTTCCAGCAACTGTCCTTGTTTACTTTAGCTGGTGTTTAATTACATGTGCCAGGAGATGTGGAGAGGTAAAGATTCAGGGAAAGATCAAGGTCAGAGAGAAAGAGGGAGGGAGGGGGGGTGGTGGTATAAAAAGACAGAGTGAGGGAGTAAGTTAGGAAGAGACCCAGATGTAGGGCTGATCTGGATACAAAGCAGACAATGCTGTTCCATTACAAACTATCAGCCTCAGTCTGACTAATCCTGCTCTGCTCTTCGAATCGATATCACACTACTTAAATTGTTTACATGTGAAGCTCCTATCACTCAGTGCAGACCTGCTTCACTGAAAAACAAAACAACCCCCCCCCAAATCTGAGCCTTTTATTTGAGGCAGATTGAGTTAATGGTAGCGGTACAAAATGTGAATGATAATCTTTTAAACAAATTCCCTCACTGACGACAACACTATTTGTCATTTGAATGTTTGAAAAGCCAATATTGAAGTTGGTTTAAGTTGAAGATAGCTTATATATATATTGGGCCAATTTCTATATAATTTCTATTCTTGCCAGGGTGGAAAAAGTATATAAAGAGTATTTAGATACTTAACTCTGCACTCCAATTTACCAGACAGGATGTCACATTTTTTTCTTTTTTTCATTTCAATGAAAAATGCATCACAAGACATTTTTCATGAATCAAATAATTTGGGGACTTTCTGATTTTTTTCAAATAATAGAATCTTTTAGACTCTTGTGTTCTCAGTAAAACTCAGACATTTCAGAAGTTTAAAAAACAAAAGATTTTTCTTATAGGAATTTCTTGTACAGGGACCCATTCAATTAGGAATTAATTTCCAAAACGATGAATAAATACATCAATAAAGAGAAAGGTTTTCCAGACTTTGGTGATCGAAAACCATATTGGTAGTGGACAGCTTGACCACAATCTAAGATTTTATTGAAGTTCAATGTGTGCCCTCTATACCTCAATATTTAGTCAAACCTTTCATCAACTAACTAACATCCATTTGAATGATCACTGTGTGATAAATCTGATATAGTTTAGCTCTGCTTTTGGTTGTGGACATTATATGATGCTGCGTTTGTGTTTTTGTTGTAACTACATGTCATGGGAATGTGGGCAGATTAAAGTACAAATTCCACTGCTGTGATGAATGCTGTAAATTAGCTGCAGATCAATAGATTGAAAGCATGCGCCTTCTTAGTCCCATGTTCATATAATCCACACAGAAAATCTAATTCTGCTTTCCCCCAAATCTTATTATAATTTGGATCCAAACCAACTGCCTTCCAGTGAAAGCGGCTTGTGTTTGTCTGTTACACACAAAAATGGACAGAGTCCAAATCCAGGAGCACAAATGAGCAGCTGTCTTACTGTATATTAGTTTAGTGAAGAAGCTAGGTGATGTTAAACAGGGAAACACAGAAACTGGAGTAGCAAGTGGTTATGTAAGAGGAGAGCTGAGGACATGAAACCTCAGAAACAACACATTTGATTTTTAGTCACGAGCAGCGTTTATAGAGGTTATTTATATCTTTTACATAGGTAATAGTAACAACAACACAATGAAAACATGTTAAAGTCTGGTTTTCAAATTCCATGTAATTATCAGCGGTAAAATCTAGTGTAAGTGTAAAAGCTTGTGTAAGTAAATGTAAAGTAGTGGTAAAAGTACTAATAGTGAATAAAAGCAAAGTTTAATTCATCATTTACGCAACATAATAAAAGTGAGACCCTTTTTAACACAGCAAGATGCTGAGAAACTGGTCCACGCTTTTATATTTAGCTGCCTTGACTACTGTAACACACTGTATACTGGTCTTCCAAAGACAGCAATTCAGAGACTATAGACCAATCGGAATGCTGCTGCCAGGGTCCTCACCAAGACAAAATCTAGGGAACATATAACACCTATTCTTTGTGAGTTACAATGGCTTCCTGTGTCCTTTAGAATAGATTCTCCTTTTGGTTTTTAAAGCACTACACGATCTGCCTCCTCCCTAAATCACAGACTGTTTACGATTTCATGTCCCCTCCCGCACCCTCCAGCCCTCTGAAGCGCGTCTCCTCAATGTCCCCAAGGTCACAACAAAGAAAATGGGAAATGCTGCTTGCAGTGTCTTTGACCCTCGGTTATGGATTACTCTGCCCCTGTACATCAGAGAGGCTGTGGACATTTTGAAGCGATATTTAAGAAAGTTTTCGGCTTGCTTTCAACTAAGTTAAGTTGTTCATTAATCTGTATTCTTTATTTACTCATTAATCTTTTCTCTTCTTCTTCAGTTTTATTCTGTAATGCACTTTGAACTACATTTTGTATGAAAGGTGCTTAAAAAAAACATTAATAAAGAAAGAAAGAAAGAAAGAATACAAAATGTTATTCTGAAACATAATTAGTAACAATAACTGTCAGAAAAATGCCGTACATTATGTATGGTACCTGATAGCTAGGTACACACATAAATCACTGACAAAGACAATGCAGATGGTTATCAAACACATTTTGCATAATCAAACATATAGGTGATGATTCTTGGATAAAAAAACAAGTAACAAAAGTAATTGATTAAATATTCTTATTTACTTATTTTATTCAGTCAATCTATATATACTTTTCTGTAATGTTAAGATTTGAATCAGTGCCAGTCGAAGCAGATATATGAGCGGTTCAGTTTCTCAGCATCATGTCAGCACAGAGTTCAAGTGTCCACATCAGTGTTGTTGTTAGACTGCAGAGAGCCACAGCCTCATCGTGTCCGTACAGGAGGAAGCCACACCCGAATCCAGCCCTGCAGTTGCACCCAAATATGAATCATGCAGGATCTGCATTACAAAAAGCTTCAGGATTTACCATGGTTGTGTTTTCACCTCTCACAGGCTGTCTGTCATCTAGTCTATATGCATTTGGGCCATCTATGCAATGCTGCATTCAATGTCAAATTAGAGAATATTTATGATCTCTAAACTATGATAAATCAAACAAGGACATTGCTGCTCTGTGTGATTTTATTTGTAACTCTATTTTGACAGCTCGGGTCAGTGAGAGTTGTTATCGGGCCTTTGCAGCGCCCACATGACAAATATTTGAGAAAGGAGTTTCTATGTGTGTGGTGCCAGTTATTAGGGCAGGAGTATTGGACATCCACACAAGCCAAGCCGCGTGTGACATACAATACAAAGTCCAGTGATGTGAAGCAGGACCTGAATGCTTCATAAAGCTAAATGTACACATAGTGACTCCATGTTTCACTACGGCACTGTCTATTTCAAAGATAAGACACTTTTAAGCCACGAGGGATAGCGGCACTTTTGCGCATTTTCACTTCCTGATGGATCTTCAGTCACTTCACTCTACGACTGAAACACAAAGTTTTCAAGGGTTGTATTTGTATTTGAAAAGGTTACCTACAGTAGCTGGATAAGTTTAGATTTAAATAAGAGTCTAGTTAAGATTTGGGTTGAAGTTTCCTCTCAAAGTGATAATCCCCATCTCAGTACTTATTGTGATAAACAGAGAATGCAGCTTGTAAGTGTTGACATCCATGCCTTTACTTTCCTCCTCAAAGTCAAACTTCCTGTCTCTAGGTGTGTCTCCTCTAGCCAATCCAATGTTACAGAGAAACATAAATGTATATTATCTGTCTTCCTTTGTGCGCATAGAGCACTTTAGCCATATCCATTTAAGATGTCTTGTAAAACCTCACAGATGTGTGAAGTGAAAAGTATGTGTATAGTATAAGTACACAATGTTTTAAGGGATTCATGGAGGCACTTATAATCAATGGGTTTTTGATGTATTTGTTGTGCATAGTTTACAGAATTATATGTGGTCCGTTAATGTGAAAAGAACCATACATTTGTCCAAAGTCTATTAAATGACCTCTGACTGATTCCCTTAAATGCACTCAATTTACAATTGGAGGAACAGTTTGTCAAGCAATTTAAGTTCTTAATGACTTTTTGTCGCTTTAATGGCAAAGGCTGTGAGCCTCTCAATATAGTGTTATAGTGTATATAGTGTATATAGGGTATAATATAGTATACCCTTAAAGTAAGACATAAGGGGTCTTGAGATTTAAGGTCTTTTAATGGCAAGCATCTCTCTCCCTGAATTATTTAAAGCTGGTCTTGAAAAATAACTTAGATTTGATATATTCTCCTCCTGTCATTAGTAACCCCCATTACTAATTTTAAGAAGATTTGGCAATATAAAAAAAATGGTGAAAAGTGACACATGCAATTACAAAACTCCTGAAGTCTGAAAGATGCAACAACAATTGTATTTATCGAAGGACATTGAGAAATCACTTACTTCACTTGGTAAATTAAGTGTGATGCAAGTTCAAACATTGTCTGAGTGCAGCCTAAAAGCAGATTGAAGGTGTCCCGCCTCCTTTCTTGAGCTTAGTCTCAACAAATCACTTTAGCCACTTTGGCAGTTGCACTCAGACCAGGAGGAACAAAGCGTCATTAACATCCCTTTTTATTTCAAGGACATAGGCAACAGATGCAACAGGTAGGTGAGTTTGATTTCAGTGAATAGGCACTAAAAATAATGTCTGAGGCGTTCCGGTTAGTCATACCTGTACTCTACGGAGAGGAACATGTTGATGACTACATAATGACAATTTGTACTTGAGTTGATGGAGTAGGCAGAGTGATTATACTCACATCCTAACAGCATGGACTGTGGTTTGTAATGAGTAAATTCTCTTTTTACTTCTGTCAAGAAGGTTATGTTTCTCTTTCAACAGGATATGCAAAACAGGGCATTTGTTCACATTTTTACTTACTTCTCGAAAATTAAGAAACCAATCAAAACAAAAAATAAAAAATAAGGCATGTAAAGTTTATCCTATGATGGACTATCAACGGGTGCAATTTAGCCCAGATCCAGATATTATTACAGATGTGGTGAATTTATGGACAGAAGATGACAATGTCCACATTATACAGCTGTAATGAATTTACATGATAAATCTTTTTTACACATGCGCTCTCTCACTGACAGGTATGAATAACTTTAAGGCAACAACAAACTGTTTTTTTTATGCCATTAGTCTCCTGATGCAGTTTTCCAGGCGGCCTCGGCTCTTGCTTGCACATGACACATATTAAGATAGTAAGTGGGTTGGGTGGCTGTGTAATGTTTTGCTTCAACAACTTAATATGCTGTGGTATGCAAATTCAATACTGTGCATATTTCAGGACTGTTTTACAGTTTTGGGTTTAAAATTCAACACAGGAACAAGGAATATTAAAGGAAGATTTCACCCCAAAATGATCCATTTTGCATTCACCACTCACCATCTATGGGCTGGAAGAAGCAAATAATAATAATAATAATAATAACTTTAATTTGTATAGCACCTTTCAAGGAACCCAAGGTCGCTTAAATGTTTGCACCCACATCCCGATTCCAGATTCTGATTAGGAGATACCAATTAGAGTTGGTATTTGAAAAACAATACTTTTTGGTATTGGTATGGACAAAGTGAGTCATTTGATATCTACTTAGTTTGTTGTTGAGGAGTTTACAAGATCAACAACATCAAAGAAAACAAAAAAAGATTTGCACAAATGTGAAAATATAAAACGCAATTTTGTTGTCGTAAACATTTTTTTTCATTTTAAAATAGTATGTTACTTTAACATTAATATTGTATATATTAAAAGGGGGAAAAAAGGCATCATTGAGGAAGTGGCATTGAATAAAGATTCCCTGTATTTACATTGTTATCAAACATTTTTGACTGATCAATTTTAATTGCTATTTTGTTATTTAATTTGTTTTTTTTGTATCATGAATCAATGCTACTTTTGGGAGCATTCCTGTCTATGGGTTACACTTGATAAAGTCTACATAAAAATATCACATTTCTGGATATTTTCCTTCCATTTCTTGGTGTGAAGATGTTAGTATTTCAGCAAGAATGCCATTTTGCAAATGAACATTCCTCAAGCCCCTAATACCAAAAACATTTGACGCAGTAATGTAAATAAACTGAATTACTTTCATTTTGGAGTACAAATGTATATTTTTTTAACAATATACTGACGGGTAAATATCTGATCAGTGGTCTATTTATTAGCTGATGGGAATAAAAAGCCACAGGGCATTTACAGTTATTTGTATTTCAGGACAAGTCAGACACATTTCTCCAAATTCTTCCAGTCTTATTTTGTGCAATTTCAAAAAACAAAAACAAAAAACAAAAAAAACATTTCCAAATGTTTCACTCCACTGTAGGAACCCTGAGACAATGGGCTTCATATCAAAATGGCTCCATTACAGGGGCAGATTAAAATGGAAACATATCCTAGATATCAGAGCAGTAATAAAATAATCAGCGACTTATCAGGCTCATTCAGAGGCAGACCATCCCTTTTCTGAAGCCTTGTGGAGCCGAGCTCAGAGACTATGGAGTCTAATCTCTTGATCAATACAGTGGATCACTTAACAGACGGCGGAGGAAGCAGCTCTCTGGGGGAATTATTGCCAGGAAGAAACTCTAAATAGTCTCATCATCGGCTCCAATGTCTCTGTGAGCCTCCAAACAACTGCAGAGAGTCAGACAGGGTGGAAGTTTCAGCTTACTGCGCAGAACATATAAAAATATTGCTGCTTCATTGCTGCATTTTATTGTATATGTTGCATTCTTTCATGCAAGGAAACAATTTGGATTGGTTTAATTGTGATACATTTACGCAGAATATTTTTAACACACACACAATTTACATACCAATCTCTCTGCATACACTAAATTATTGAATATTGAATGCATTTTTGCTGTTTGTAAATGTTTACATGTGAATATTTTACAGTTGCTGCAAGAAATGTGATGTGTAATTACAATTATTTGCAGCTTTGTTGTTAAGTTGGAATTTGTTGAGCTGCTCTGTGAACATCACATCGCTAAAATAAACTAATGCAATCTTCCCTTTGGTTATGCATCATGCTGCATATTTGTAAGATGAGTTATTTACTTGTGCATGAAGGTTGAATAAAGCTCTTCTATTTACTGAAATGTCATTAAAGTTTCTAAATGTCATCCACATGAACTTATGTCAAGATGTCAGATGTAATGTTGGTATTTACGTCTAGTTTCTGTGTGTGTGGTGTGTGAACAGGAGGCGGCCGAAGGTTGAGGGGACCAGAGCCTGGTGTAGAGGACGATTCAGTGAGTGACTTTATTTTATTCTATTTTATATATAAATATTTATTAGGTTATTTCAGGTTTTCATTTCACATTTCTTCCTCAGTAACATAAAAATTAGTTATCTCCTTAACTGCTTGAACCAACCTTTATAATATATA
>OMOW01021684.1:0-15654 GCA_900312555.1 Lamprogrammus exutus | reverse complement strand
ATCTAAAACTTTGAATTTTTTACATTGGCATCCTACAATGTTAAAAATTCAAAGTTTTTTAATTGTCACATGCCGTCATAGAAGTATAACAACAGTGAAATGCTTTCTCTCGTAGGTTTCCAGACTGTGTTTCTTAAATTATAAGTAAGAGCAAAAAAAAAAGAGAAAAATTTTGACTTATGTAAGTATAAGTATACATTCTATTTACAAATATATTTTACAACATAAACCATCTATTTACAGCCAAGACAACCAAGAGCGGGGGAATGTATGTACATGAGTATCAATACATTCTTGTAGAAAATAGTCCTTTATATAGTGCATTGTCAAAGCTACAGGTATCTGTACATGAGCATGTACATTAGTGCAAATGGAGTTTGGAGGACAGGGTGTGGGGGACTATGGTGTTGAAAGCTGAGCTATAGTCAATGAACAGAAATCTCACACAGTTACCACACCCTTTGTCGAGATGGCTCAGTGTGGTGTGCAGGACCTGAGCGATGGCATCTCCAGTGGATCTGTTGGGTCGGTAGGCAAACTGCGGTGGGTCAAGGGAGGAGGGGAGGGTGGAGCAGATGTGGTCTTTGATGCCAGCTGCTCCATAATTAAAATTTCCACTTACACCGTTTGATGATGTTTTCACCCGTTTGTGTTTCAGTAAGATAAGACAGCAGATGGATTTCGCTGACATCATGTCAATAGGTTAGTAGATGGTTGAAAGATAGATCTTAATGAAAACAATCAGGTGTATGTGTCCTATGATAGCCTATCAACAGTTACAATTCAGTCTAGATGGAGCTCCAGATATATTAACAGGTCACATTTATGGCACTGCTGTACGTTAACAAATAAGGCTAGAAACAGGCAACTAACACCAGTGGCATTGTTGGATGTTGACCAGTCTCAGTGAAAAACATCAGGCATATTTGTCTCATGATAGACAATCAATAGTTGCAATTAGTCCAGGTCTTAACCTGACCCTAATGCTTTATGTGTGATGTTTCCAAAGAAGTTGGAATGGTTCAAACGGTCAAATGCAGAGGACGAATTTCACCACACAAGTATTAGATCAATTAAATGCCCTCCACATTTTCAACAGCTATGGGTATGGATCCAGAAGACTACAACGCCTACAATACTGCTGTAACAATGAGTTTTCTTATGTTTTGTAATCTGATTTCAAAGCAATAATAGTACAAATCTGGCCTTATATTAGCAAAGTTATGCAATGCAACAGAAACTGTAGAAAGAATAATCAGGAGTTGAGAATCTGACTGCCTGTCGGTAACACTGGTGGCAGGATGGATCCTGGAGGAACTGAGGCATTAAATATCATTTGCTAATACTAAGTCTTAGAGTATTTGTATGTGTTAGCTACAGGATTAGAGAAAGCTGATTTCAAAGTGTTCAAAGTGGTTCAGAGATGGTGTGCCAGAGCCTCCACAATTCATGGAGCACAGGCCATTCTACCAGTTTATTTTCTCTTAGG
Organism: Lamprogrammus exutus; assembly: GCA_900312555.1. NCBI lineage: Eukaryota > Metazoa > Chordata > Actinopteri > Ophidiiformes > Ophidiidae > Lamprogrammus > Lamprogrammus exutus. Next base: position 14,165 of record OMOW01021684.1, on the reverse strand, counting down.
ACCTCTCAAAAGGACCATTCGCTGTTCAAATCAGCCAAAAGTCATTAAATTTTGTAAGAGGTTTACTGGTTTTTGGACATTTATCATACCAACAAAGCAACTGTGACAGCCAAGAGCAGAACTCTAAAAAACTGACCCCGTTAAATTATATAAGAAAAAAACAAAACAGGTCACTGCTGCCCACCAGGGCTTCAAATCACAGGAAGCTATATTTGCTGTTTAAAGCTATGTCAAGTATCCTGCCTTTGGTGAATTATTTCTCATCAGAGGAAAGCATACTAGAAAATGCAACCTGGTGAGAACAATCCAGAAATCTTAAAATCATTCCCTAGATTAAGTTCTGCTTCACACCACAGCTTCCAGTGTATTTCATACAAAGTAGAAAGTTCTTGGCAAAAAATAAGTCTCGCAAAGGCTCAAGGTGCAGTGATTCGGGCTCTTTCAGTGTTCCGGGTTCTTTTGTGGCCACAGCCAGTGATTGGTCCAAATATCACATGGTTGGTTACGTCACTGGTAAGAGCAAATGGGCAGAGCTTGACGTTGTTTGGGGTTAATTTTCTATTTATTTTGCTTTTGGAGCAACACACTGCTAGCCTACACTGGCATTGCTAGTAAAACAAACAACACTTTTCAGAGATGATCCACAGATATGTTTATAACAGTTATGTTCTTCTATTTGGACCAACTAAATCCAGGAGGAGGTATCAGAGGTAGAGAAGTTGTTAAAGATTACACTGCTCACAATGTTCTAGGATGTGTTCATCAACCTGTTCTTTTGTCATTTTGTCTTTCGAGTATACTGGGGCTATAACCCATCTGATTGTGATGGCTACCATTTAACTGTCATATGACTTTAACATCTATTATGTGATTTAGGTATAATAAGACATTAAGGAGCTTTAAATGCCTGGGATTCTCCCCCAGTAAGTAGAGCCGATCAAGACACAGAGCATCTTCAGGAACAGCAGTTCAGAACTTCTTGACATTTGTTTTCTCTCCATTTGTACCTCTGAGCTCATTAATTCTGGGACGTTCGTTCTTCAGCTATAGCAATAATTTGCTCGGCGTTAAGTTGACTCATTGAACTGATTCTGAAGTATTAAAATCATTTGGAAAGGATCACAAGGGATTCACAAAAGGACAACCGATTCACGGTCATGAACGTACATATGTATGCATGAGCACACGCTGAGAAACACGGCACGCACAATCGCTCACATAAACACATTAAGATTGGGAGTGAAGTATTAGGCCAATAGAAGAGGAAATCAATGGAAATTTTACAAATATTATCCTTTACCTTAAAAAAGAAAAAATATTCCACTGAAAAAGTTGCACTTCTACACACACAAACATATATGATTGCTGTCAAAGAGCACAAGTAATGGAAAAGGGCGCTCTTGATTATTATTAGAAAGTGGATCCAGCATCATTATGGCATGGTGGCATTTCACAAACCTTGAGATGCACACTCTGCACCTCCTGAACAACATTATTGTTATCCTAATTGGTGACACTCACAGCGATGGTCTGATATTAGTCTGACTAAGACCATTTGGCAGACCAATATATGATCATGTAAACGCACGCAATAGTCTAACCAAGACCTTAGTCAGGCTAAAAAGAGGAGGTCGAGGTCCAATATTAGCCAGAGTATTCAGGCTATAAATTGAATTGAAATTTGCAGCATTTTCTGATATCCTCCTTAACGTGGAAACTGTTTGTAATGTAACACAACTTTAATGTAATACAATTTTTAGCTACCTAGTGAGGTAACCTTCCTCGTGATATTTAGATGGCTGCAAATGCCGAAATGCAAAGAATACAGACCAAAGGCTTGCGGGGGCTGACTACATGCATGAGGAAGTTTAATGGATATGCTTGAGTACCCTGCATGTAAACAAGTTTATAAATGGACTACTTATGAACACAGCTAATGTAAACATCTTGGTTCGGTCTCATGTTTCAGACTATTGACATTAGTTGGACCCCTGTGTGCATGTAAAAGAAGCTACTGTGATTGGTACAACTGTTTAAAAGGTAGAAGATCATTCATGTGACAAGATAATAAATGATCGTTACATCCTATTTATGTCCTACCTGATACAACTCATTTGCACTTAGGATAATGACAACAAGTGCTGGATAGACCTCATTGTCCTCATGCGACCTTGTAATTGGACTGGTTGTCACAAATGCACCATTATAATCTGGCCTTTAAGTGTCTTGTGTATTTTAAATTAACTTTAATACACAGGCAGATGGAAAAGCTTAAAAAAACGATAAACAAAAGTTACTGTTTTTTCTCAATAAGTGCAAAGATTAGTACCTGAAACATCAAAATAAAGTCATGGTTGGTAGCTCCAAATTATATTAATTTTGTGCCCAGGCTTTTACCCACTGTTGACTAGTGACGCATTAGGTAAGTAAGGCTTAGCTTATGACCTGCAGTGACTGAAGAAAAAGCACCAATGTTAGGATATACACAAGAATAAAACTAATACAATTTGTATAATAAGAGCATAGCCAGATAAGGAAACAGTACAGCACACACAGCCTTAATGTTCTAGTAGGTACTACTCCATTTCCAGCGCAGCAGCACATTTATTTTCTTACTGCCAAATCTATAAGTAGAGAATGGCTAAATGACAGTAATGCCATTAGAAAGCCTTAATTTCAAGTATTTCTTACTCTTGAAAATAAAAATTCAGTGAGATGGATATAGTCAGACCTTATCACTCTGCCTTTTGCTAGTATGAGCAAATGCTTACCTGCACAATACTCAATGTACATTTTAAAATGTCATACTCAATTGTATTGGGATACATTTGTAATATATGTTGGGATACCTTGGTAGAAGAAGTATCTCCAGCTAGAGCAGAATGCTGGTAATAGGACTCATTTTCATGATTCATGGCCCAGTAATGTGCACTAAAATGTAGCATATTTTGGCATTTTCATGGGTGATTGAATGCTCTGCACCCAGGAAGCCCACATGGAAGTGGGGAAGAATTAAGAATAATCAGTTATTGTTATATTATCAATGGGTGTGTGAGGGGTTGGTTAGAAGCAGGTAAAGAATGATGGCCAATTCAAACAGCTCCACTCGTTCTCTTTAAACATAGCGCTATCCTCACCTTGGGGTTCGGTAATTAGTCTCTTGAGAGGAACATTTTGTTTAATTAGCAAGAGCAAATATACAGCAGCCAAGCTAAACAGAAAATGTCACCACTGCCAAACTGGGAACAAAACAATGTGCAACAAACATGTTCCTGCGGAAACGGACAAATCCCTGTGGTGATCCTGTTTGCTATCTTGACAGAAATTCAATACAAATTTTTCTTTCTAGTAACAGTATCAAATTTAATCAACACAGTTACATGACAATAGTTTCACGACACAGGCACTAATTTGCCTCTTTGTAATTAAAAATGTGAAGCTTCAAGAGAGACCACATTGCAGGGAAGGCATACAGAGTGATCTGGTGGGACATTGGCGAGGAAAGTGGTGTGGTGTAACCTTGATTCTCTGCTTTAGAGCTCAGCGCTTTGAGAAGGGAGGTTTATGTCTGTGTCTTTGAGTCCTACCGCTCGGGCGGTGGGGGGTCTGGTGCAGTGTGGGGTGGGGTGTGTGAGACGCAGAGCAAAGAGGTAGACACTTCATGAATGGGGGCAAGAGTTCAGATCAAATCGTTCTCATTTAAATAAAGTGACTAATCAATCAAAAATGGCTTGGATGTCATTCTTATTGATCAGTAACACATGTGAACCAAATACAGCAAAACCCAGATCACCCAGATTTCAGACCACAGAAATTCAGACTGGAACAGGTCTTAATTTTTGCGTTAGGGTGTGTTCTATGAATAGCTACCCCAACATGTGAAAGAAGAAATACCATAGTAACCCCTCTTTTGGGGTTAACGGTAAAATAGGCTGGTATCAAGCGTTTATGAATGAGGAAAGATAGTTGCATGCTGCTATCAATCTGCAAATCAATCTGCCGCTGTGTTTTATGAATTACCCCCAGTGCATGTAGCCATGATTTAGCATGTTGCATCACTATTGCTATATTGATGGTAAATCATTAGGCAGAGAAGAGTCACATATAAATCTTTCCATTGTCTTCCGGTCATTACTGCCATATAAGACAGAACACGGGTGGATCCAGATGTGCCTGCTTTGAGCGTGCTTGAGGTGGGTGACACAAAAAGCAGTCAGTCTGGACACCAGTTGTAATGTGCAACTGGATCATCAGTGACACTTCTGCTATTGCCCCTCTTGTCACACTGTACCACACAGCGAGACACCAAAATACCAGGAGAGGGAAAAATAACACTGCGCCTCAGTAAAACACCACATGTGCTGGCACAAAAAAAACAACACACCTTCCTTCCTTTCTGTTCTTCATGATTTCATACTTACGTTTAAAGCTTTACATGGTAAGTGATATATCTTTGATTTACTAAGCCCATTTGAGGCTGATCAATGAATGAGCTCCTCTAACAGGGCTCTTCTGATGTTGCAAATTTCTCTTCATTACTATGCATGAACAGAGGATCCCTGCTGGATGAGCTCAGACTTGTAAAGCCAGCGTCTGCTTTTAAACCCGTTTTATTTAAAAATAAAAATAAAAATCATTTTAAATGTTAAACCATTTCCATTTGGATGAGAATTTCAAATCTAAAAGTAAACTTGCACAAGACAAAAAAATATCATCACAACACAAAAAGACCACTTGAGCAACAAAGGGGGAAAAAAATCAGTGAAATCAGATACTAAAAAAGAGGGTACACTACAGGAACAAAGGAGAAACGTTAGATATCGCACCTTCATTTCAGCGGTTTTGTAATAGCGTCGATTCTTGTCTTCATTAGCAGTCCGGTAGCCATCTCGGAGGAAACGCTTGAAGCCATATTTGCCCCTCAGTTTGCGGACGATCTTGTCCAGTGTCTGACTGTAGAGGGCGTCATCGTCCACTGCAAAGGCCGGGTAGCTGATGGTCGGCAACAAGGCCGCATCTGTGTTCTGCCAGGGGGAAGGACATTGTTCAGATGAGTACCAGGCCCAAAGGTCCACAACTGAGCAGTTTTGTTGCCACCTGCTGAAACAACATTCTCTCATGCCTGAATGCATTTTTCTATTTTTTCCCACGATGAGGTATAGAATTCGTTAAATAGGTTAACTGTTCAAGAAGCCATATGACCACGCCTACAATTCAATTCCATACTGTAAGATGTTTAAAGTGATTGAGGAATTAGAAAAAAATCCTTTCTTTTGGGATTGTTTATTGAGCAACAGAACTGGAAGCTCTTAGGCCTAAGCATCACTGCAAACAGCTATGAATGTTTCATGTTTAGACAATTTGACCTCTAAAAATCAGACACATGCACTCCATGTCCTTTATATCTTAATGTGTCATTGGCATAAAACAAATGAAAACACATATTGCCTTGGTATCAAAGTTAACACGTCTAATCACTTGTGGATGATTTGTATTTGGCGTATTGTGCCTTTTGTTGCCAGTGTGTAAAACAGTTTAGGGATTAGAATTCCATTCAATATGTGTGCACTGTTTGATGTCAATTACGTTTTCTACAGCAGGAATCTTTTGGAAATTTGACTGCTGGACTGCTAAAGTTAATCAAGGAGCCAGACTGCGGCTCTGTCGATTGTAATCCCTTTTATTATTATTCATCCGACTGTAACTACTTCAATCCGTGTTAGCGTCCTCAGGAGGTGACACAGAAATTAAATATCATCTTGCAGAACACATTTGGGGCCAAATATTCAATGCGTATAAAAGTCAGTATTGAATTCAGTCTAAAATTGTGGTTATCAAGACATTCTCCTGCAGTAAGAACGTGGGTCTCTCCCTTCTATACTCCTTTCCCCCACTTTCTTAATGTCAGTCCATTAGGCTATAATGCCACTCTGGTCATCTAATTACACTCATTACCTCACAAGCTTTGGAGAACTTCTCCACCTGACACGCTCAGTAGGGAGAGAGGTGATCATTTTGCATGTCTGCATGTGGTGGAAGGGAGAAAAATGAATTTGTTCCCGCTTTCTCAGAACACATCACTTCAATTTTTCACCATCCATCACTCTTGCTTTTTACAGCTTTACCTCCCCTCTGCAGCCATCTCTCACTCTCTCCACTTCTTGTTAGCACTGAACCAGTAACAGCACAGGTACAGGGAGGGTAATGACTGCATCATGAGGGAAATGCATTGCTGAATTATAGATATCCAGTGACACACCCGTATGAGTGTGTGGTTTCCAGGATGGCTGCAATTAACCTTTTACACTTTTGGCCTGTGTGGAATGCTTCTACTTCAGCCTTTGTTGTCGTTATCTGAATCCAAAAAATTGGACTGAGGATATGTCAGTGTGTAACTGCTAAAATGTTTCAAAGCTATTTTCAAATCTACAACATGGGAAGCAGTCATTGGCAACTGCAGAGTCCCAATATGTCGGACATCCTTCATAGCAAAAGGCAAAGAGTTTTGAAAAACCCCCAGCTGAAATTAAAGCTTTGAATAAAAACCTGAAACTTTGCCTCAAACAAAAGCAAATGTATCAACAGTGATTTCACAAGATAGACTAAGTGTGCATGCATACACAACTTACATCAACACATGTTCTGATACAGTACAAACACATATGCTAATAGAAACTCTTCACATAGTTTGAGTTATTGTGTTCTTTTAAATGTTTACTGTATGTAATTATCAGTTTCACCCTGTTCCTTTAACACATATCTTTAAAAGCCTATCTAGGGAGACAGAAGCCTTATACACATTACATCTGTTACATTATGTCAACTAGTATGGTCCCTGTTACATAAAACAAACAAATAAAAAAATGTATTCACTTCTGAGCCAAAACAGTTTTTACTGTTAGGGTGTATTTAAAATGCTTTTTTTTCTATCACCAAGCAACAACCTCAAAAGAAAGGTTGAATAATAACCAGTAATCAGAGGTTATCTGTAAAACTGATATAGCAGCGAGGTGAACGTGATATCTCTTATAGTGTGAGAGAGAACGCGACTACATTCAGCTGTAGAAGTGTTTTAACTTGGATCAGTGATGGACTTCAGTGCTTTTGACCATTGCATGCTGGGATACTCAGAAGCCCCTAAAAAAGTAAGCTATGGATGGCGAGGGAATCAGTGACTGCATTTTTTGATGATTGATTTTTGTTGTTGCACAGAAGGGTGGACAGGTGCACTCACATGGGATCGAGACTCCCTGGGCAGAAGGGAGGAGAGGGTTTGCCTGTTCCTGTTGTGGGCATCCAGATCCACAAATATCACTGACCAGGAACAGCCCTGCAGAGCAAAACACACACACAACACCTTAGCCATGGCTCAATAATTCATATGTGCACGTACACAAACACACATAGATGCACAACAGATCCTCCATGAGCGATTAGAAAAGGCATTTTACAGCAAAATGGATAAATTGACATCGGGCCCACTTTTAAACGCCTCCACCATCACAATTCACACCTCCACAGATCAAAGCATCATCAACAGCAGCAACAGCCCAGCTCTTACACAATACTTTTTCGCTGAAAAAATAACAACAAAAAACTGACTATATTTGAGCTGCACAAAGTTAATATTAAAACGTAAAGTGTGGGAGTAGATGAACAAAAATGAGTGGGGAAACTTTTCATCATTTTAAAAGGCTCCACATAAAAAAAAAGCACTGCTACTACTCCATCAGCATCGCCCTTATGTGTGCACTTACAGACCTCTGACAGAGGGGGCGAGTCACATGCTTTTAAATACTAAGTGAAGTGAAATCAAACCATTTCTGTTTCCATTCCAGTCCACTCCATCTATCTTACATAAACCCAACTGACACACTCCCTCAACCTGCTAAGCAATTTCTAATGGAAGTCAAGTACATTATGTATGAACCCCCCCCAACACACTTTCAAAACTGTGGCAATTTGCATAGCACAGTGGATTGTGGGCAGTCAATGGGGGCAGTTGTGACATGTCAGAGAAATGGCCCTCTCAGAGAAACTTTTTACTGCTACTATAGCAGCAGGAGATCTACAAGAGGGTGGCATGATGACTCAGTGGTTACTGCTGTGGCCTCACAGTAACAAGGTCCTGGGTTCTAATTCAACCGTACACCCTTTCTTTACGTAAAAGTGCCTGCATATTGGGAGACAGCGATGTGTGGGAACATAAGCTGGAGACGTAAAGCCGGACAATTTTCTTCCGGAATGAGACCCAAGTATCATTGCTGCAGCCAATGCAGTAACACGTCTGTTTGAACTGAAGCTGTAGCCGGTGCCTTAAAAGTGGGTGGGTGTTGATCAGGCAGAGCTACACACACAGATAAGAGAGAGAGAAAGGAGGAGGCAATTTTTTAAATTATCATAAACGACAGTGAAGACACGACAGCAGCAATACTGCATTAAATTTAATGATAAACTTTTCACACGTTGTCTTTTCTTACTCTCCCCTCTCCCACTCCTTTGCAGGTATTTTGCAGCTTACGATCCTGCATTATGTAGAAGCAGCTGATCATACATTTATTGATTTTTAAATTGATTCACTGCGGCAACCTTGTCGGATTCTGAGTTAAAACGTTGTCAGAATGACTAAAATCTCCCAGATTGAGCTGTCATAATTACAGGAAGTCTTGATGTTTTTGAGGATCTGTCTGCAGTATTTCCTCAGTAAAGCTGAAAGCTCATCCATGGCGCTGATTTGCGGTGGGTTTGGTGCTCCAGGATGCCAGAATATGTGTGATTGCAAACAGAACATCCAGAAAAGGTTTGTCAGTGGGAACAAACAAATTTCCGCAATGGCAGGACAGATCCTGTAACAACGAATCTGCCAATATTCTGCAATCTCTGTGGGAAAATTCTTAATTCTTAACTCTTTCTGTGTAGAGTTGCATGTTATTCATGAGTCTACACAAGTTTACTCTGGATGTTTCAATTTCTTCCCACAGCCCAAATCCATGCAGGTAAATTGCTGTGAATGAGTTTGTTGATATGTGTTTGACTGACAACCCTTGGAAGACTGATCCTGACTCTCATCCAGTGAACACAGGAATGCTCCAGTCTCATGAAGAGAGCATGGATGGAGCTCTATGAGAGGCAAGCATTCTTGGTACTTCATTTTAACAGAATTGAACATTCTGAAGATCTCTATATTATGTTGAACTTTGCTTTTTTACATCACCAAGTATGATGGTCAGTGATGTAGTGGCAAATAAAAAGGTGAGAAACCAATAACTCTGATAACTATAAGGCAAACAAGTACCAAGATAAAACAGAAATCTGTGATATTTCCATTAGGGGCAGGTCGAATCATTTCTTCTTCCCACCCTTATTTCTCTACATCCCTCATTCTGACTGGCTTTGACTGGATTAAGTGACAGTACTAAGACAGAAAGTGAAGCCTATTCACACCTCTGTGAACTTAATGACTGACTTTAAAGTTCAAACATCCTACTCAGTTAGACCAATTTATCACACTGAGAAGCTGCTTTCTTTGCATCCTTTATGTGACCCATAGCGATCATGGAAAAATGTAATGGTCATGAAACTGATGAATGCGTGTCTATTCACCCAGTGCAAAGGCCGAGGTAAATGTAAGATACACCCACAAGTGTCAGTAGCAAGTATAAAACTTGATAGTCTATTTCAGAATGTACTGAATGCTCTGGTTAACGGAGTTGGTGTGGGAAGGCGCAGAGTCAGCTGGGAAATCAAGATTGATAGAGATCATTATTAAAGCAACTGGGAGGCTTGTAACACTTCCATTCTCAGAGGGAAACGAGGTGTGGCTCTCTCTCCCTCACACACACACACACATACTGTATATGCAGTATATATATACACTCACACATACGCAAAAGCTACAGACAGCATGGATCATAAAGCAGTCTCCTCGATGAATGTATTCCTTCAACAAGCGGAGTCCAATGACAAAATCCATTTCCAGGCCCTTAGACCCTTCATTTTGCAGCCGATGAGAAGAGAAATGTAAACACTGACTTTAATATACATTCAACTTTCATCCTAAAAGCCTCAAATGATGATCAGAAGAATGGCCTGAAATGCCTTCATTAGCTTACGCTCAAGTGAGGAAAAGAAGATCGTAATAAGCAGAGGCTCACTAAGTGGAGGATTTGACTTTCAAATGCATTAGCTGGTGTAATGGATGTCCCTGTTTTTTCCTTTCTTTCACATTTGCAGTAAAAACACATATATCCACTAATGGGCACTGTGAGGCAGACTGGGAGATTTGGGGTGAAAATAGGAACAAACATCAATTGTGGCCATCGATCAAAGTCTGCGGAAACACAAACACACTAAATAAATCTCCTGATGGTCAAACTTCCACTTGGAAAAACAGCCCACCATTGATGACACCAGCACTAATTACGCTGATGATATCTACTTGTTTAAACAGCTGTAGCTTTCCATGGACTCAGTTGCTGGAGCCAGTATTTCTTCATGAAGGAAGATGGCACCGCAATCATCAAACATATCTTTGGGATATATGAAGCTGTAATGGGCCTCAGCAGATTTGAAACTAGGTCATCTATCTATAATGCGTTGCTGTGTCACGTACCATTATTAGATGAGACAAATACATGTGTGTCATGGGATCTCTATGAGAATGAGGAAATGTGCAGGAGAGAGTAAATCATTCAAGTACCTGGTTTCCAAACAGGTTGAATCCATTGATGGCCTCCAGAGCGGCTTTAGCCAGACCCACAGAGCTGCAAAGATAAGAAAAACTGAGTATTATGCAACACGCGCGCACACACAATAGGTGGATTTCGCTAATACTCATGCTCATTGGACAGCTATATATAGCATGACAGCATATTTGTCATAGCACACATATGACAACAAAATCCGGAGATGTGATGATGGTGGCGATTGGAATTATGTCAAAAATGCAATAAAAATAAGCGCCGACATTCAAAACTGAATCTCAAACGGTTTTCTTCAACAATTCAACAAAGCTGAAGGCTCCAGAGATTGTGGTCTGCTGTAGATAATGGATGTCTTCAAAAACCTTATATTGAACTGTACAGTGACTCGATACTGTTATTGCAATGCAGGTAAAATGTGAATCAATTTCACTGTCGTTTTGTTGCCTTTTCTACTATTCCAAGATATCCCTAGAAAACGAAGGAAAACAAATGGATGAAATGATGACTCCTGGTAGATCTGCTGACATATGTAGTGTGTTCTATACCATTAGTGAAACCTAAAGATTAAAATGCAGAGGGTGTCTGATTCGGACAGGACAAGAGATCTGCTGAAATTCAGGAAAACTCAAACATGTACTGCTAGAATGGCCAACACAGGTCAGCAGGTACAGCTACACATGAGCTTTCAGAGAGACGATTGATATTCTGACCAAACTGCTGGGTGTTGCGCTAGGAGGCTGTCAGCAGCTCACACATAGCCGGAGGACATATGACTCTTGGGGAGGAAACGGGAGGTAAAAAAAAAAAAAAAAAGGTTGAAATTAGGAAACAGGACAAAAACAGCACTATGACGCAACAGTTTCAGTTGGCAGAAAAATATTCGCATGATGAAAATGTTGCTGTAGAATTTCATGAGTTCATGAGCTGAAATACTGAACAACAATAATATACTGTATATTCAAATAATCCTTTATACACATCTTTCATTCAAACATATCTGTTGATACTTTAGTTATTAAAAGATGACATATCATACAGATTTACTAAGCAAAAACACAGTGATCTGCTGTAGCACTGCTGGGCATACTGAGTGAAAACAGACCATTTTAGGTACTGCCCAAAATGGGAAAATAATTAAACCATAAGATATACTCAGTAAACAGGATTGCGGCTATACATCCAATATAGAATTGATTGATTGAGATTGATATACAATACTGCATTCAGACTACCATACAATGCCTACATGATATTGTCTTGGCTGCTAAAATGAAGTAATTAACCATCATTAATAATGTTGAAATACTCACACACACATGATTATACTCTTGCATTACATTTGTAGTAACATAACATTTATGTAATATTTGCATTTTATGAAATCCCAAAGCTTCTAAGACTAGATATACTATTTTAAATAAAACAGCTGGACTCTAGTTGTTTGACAGAGTGTGATGATAATTATGTGGTGCAAGAAAATAAAATGAATCATTGGCTTAAATATGGACAAATAATAACACTGCCAAAACACATTTCCTCTTCATTTTCTGCCCACTGGGAGTTGATGTGACTGCTCAATTTGCTCAGTATGATCATTTACACAAATCTTGTTTACATGGAACCATTTGGACTCTGCCCCCATGACAATTGATATTTAGCTAATTAGTATTATGCAATCCAAACAAAATACTTAATGCTCTCTTGCTAAATGCAAAAATCCCAGCAAAACAGAGGAAGGGCGAGACACGGTACCTCTTCACTACATTGAATGTGCTATCTTTTCTTGCGGATATCTTGGCACTGCTGCTACCAATAGCCTTGGTTGGCTGGAAAAAGAAAGAAAAAACACACTTCCTAAAGATAAGGAATGGCAGAAATTGAGGATCTTTATCAAGACACTGAGGGAGGAGGGAAAGGCCAATTTGACCTTGGATGATAAATCAGTTTGGAGCACATAACAAAAACTCACTCCTATCTCAGTTCAATGGCCGAAGACACTGTCAGCGTCTAAACCAAACATGTGATCCAATATTCTTATCTTCATACTGGCCCATAGAGCATATTGTTGATCCATGGAATTTTTTCTGTGATAGAGATTAATTAGGAGCCAGTTTCTGTAGGTTCAAAGACTGCATTAGCTTTTTGTTTTTAATTTTCCACAATGCCTGCTACTCCCTGCACCTCCATTTGTTTTGTGAAACAGCCTGTAGTCTGATCAGGTAGCCTCACGATATTTTGAAACTAGGCTGCTGGAAGTATTCCAGTGTTCCAAGTGGAATAAAGTTGTTTTCCTTACAGAAAAATACATGTCAGACAAAAGTAAATACTATTTACTTAATCTGTCAGAAGAAGCTATTTTTCAGGAAATGGGACAAATAAAGGATTATCTTATCCTATCTTATACAACAACAGCCAGAGGTTAAAGTGTGCTGAAGTGTCCCTTCACGAATTTCACAACCAGAATGACAAGACTATGTTTAACATTTTAAACGATACAACTAAATCAGTGTCATGCCTAAACAATACTGTCTTATACCAATGGCATCACATCCCTATACAGTACACCCCTATGAGACTGCTGTTTGGAAGGCAATCAAAACAATCTACCCATTTTAAATTAAGATTCAAAAGTTGGCTTGGCCTACTATACAAGTCTGTTGCATATGTATGGCAACTGAGGTCAGCAGATACATATGGAAAATTAACATAACACACTTTAGTCTCCCTTTCAGTGTATTTCCTTTATCTACTGAGAAAACTTAAACATTTAGAGGTTAATTATTTCCCTCCTTATGCTTTGAATAAACTAAAGGAGGCACGAAGTCGGGTGGTGCTCTGCTGGTGGTCTGCTGTGGTCATCACAGAGTTAAAAGGACCATAAAGGTGTAAGTCGTCCCAGTGTAACAGGTGTAGCAATATTGCCATCTGTCTAGCTGTGTCTCAATTCAGCAGCAGGATCCTGCACGGACTGTATCTCATCTCATAAGAGGCTGACAAGGCTTGTCCAAATCTAAGGGCTCCCACACATATGGATGAGAAATGCAGCTCGCTGTGGGCCTGCGCAGGCATTAGTATCCCATAATCCATTGTGCACAATTCAGATGTTCAATGGAGCATTCAGTCAATCCATGTCAACTTGTTAAGTCGGGAAATATCACATGGCCATGTCATAAATACTATGTATTTGTGTTCAGGTGTTCATCAGTCACTGGAAAATATATTACCTGAACTATAATAGCAGATGAAAAAGCCACTACATGAAGTAAATAATGTTGTTTGTGGCTTGAAGACATTAATCACAGGGCATTGCAGGAAACTGTAATTTATGTTGATAGATTGTCTGACTTTGTGACTTAAGAAGGACCACCTGAATGCACCATCAGTTCATTTCAGATTTTAACCATTCAGGATCCCCTGGAAGCCAAACGTTTGTTGGCCGTGTCTTTCAGGGCATCCGGAACA
>OMOW01021222.1:3289-14231 GCA_900312555.1 Lamprogrammus exutus | reverse complement strand
GGCACAAATTTTGTTTCTGAACTTCCAGTGTTTGCTTTCGACCCCCCCCCCCCCCTGTGTTTGTGACGTGGGACATGTCGGCGAGACATACATGTGACTTGTCTCCCTGCCTCTGATTTTTGTGTGTCCCTTTGTGTTTCTGCTGGACACGACAGGAACACCATGAAGGACGGCATCGCCAACAACAGCACAGCCAGCATCTCCCAAGCCAGGAAAGCTGTGGAGCAGCTGAAGATGGAGGCCTGCATGGATAGGATAAAGGTAGGGAACACTTGTACCTGTGTGTGTGTGTGTGTGTGTGTGTGTGCATGTGTGTGTTCTAAAGTAAATCATGTAAATAACTACATTTGCTCAATTGCTGTCTCATATAAATTCAGCTGGGTTGTGTGTTTGATGAAAATCCTAAACATCCGATTGAAAGCATGGTGCACCCAGTTACGGTGTGTGTGAGTTGGTTTAGAATGCAACTCATCAGATGTGATTGATTGATTGTGTCCGTAACAAAAATATTTATTTATAAAATCTATACGTCATCGTATCTAAATTGGGGTAAAACTCCAGAATGACTAATGGGTGGCAGATGGGTGACAGAAGCGTTCACAAGTCTCACTCGGCAAGCAGAATAGTAGAAAACACAACGGTGTGTGCTGTGACGTCACACGTGGGGGAGCACCATCTTTTCTCAGGGTTCTGTGTATATACAGTATGTATGCGCGTATGTATGCGCGTATGTATGCGCGTATGTGTGTGTGCATGAAAACTCTTCTGCTCCAAATCAAATATTCATTTTGCATCTGAACAAAGCACAGAAATCCGGTTCTGCTCAGCGTTCTGTAACTGCTGATGCGAGTATGCTGGGCTGTTTCACTTTAATACCTGTACCAAATAAAATGATTCATTATTCATGTAACCTAATTATTCATGTTACAGGATAAACCACCGTGCCAGTGTCTCGATATTTTTATACGAATCAAGAGAGCATCGTCTATAAATACAATCTTGCTTTTTGTCATCTCAGCACATTAGGAACACATCGATCTGTGTATCGATGGATCTCTGCATGCAGCAGGGAAATCAGAGTGGGTAAATGGCTGAGTGTTCGCCTGTCCTAATGAATTATTATCCAGACTTTTATTGTGAAATCATACAGTGGTACCCCCCCGAGTTAATATTGACTGTATGTGAGTGCGATATGCTTTATGGAGCTGTGATCAATGGGGTCTTTAACCATGTTTAAAAATGTCATGTAATGGTTACGTGTTGATTTAGATTTCAATATCACTTCCATTAGTTATACCTACGTTTGACCCCGAGAAGACTTTTTTTGGTGTTTTTTGTTGCAATCGCTTCACGTGATATTGTTGAGCAAAGTCACGGCCCCTTCGAAACTGCTGTGATGAACGACTTCTTGTGCACCCGACAAGCAGCGTCCTCATCTCATTCAGCACGCTCCTCATGTGCTCAGGGAATGATTGCCCCAGAGCCCGGGGGCTGGTTCGCTCAGCATTACAGCCGGGGCTGGACGCCTGCCACACACACACACACACACACTCACACACACACACACACCATCATCCATACTCAGCACGACAAAGGCTGCTTACAAGAAAACCGAAGTGATTATCTGCCATCTTGTAATCAGGGTTTGCGAGATGCATCAGGAGGAGCTCGGATTGAACCTACAAGTCGACGTTTTGAGACGTTTTCGTTTTCACATTTTGCTGATTGTTTTTTTAAATTCTGTTTAAGACTTTTACGTGTTATTTTCATCATGGAAGGAGCAGGGTTCATTTCAACTTGAGTCTTTTATATCAGAATTTTAGATTATCATGTCAGTTCCTAATCAGCATAATCTTGTATCTTCTGCAGAGAGACTGACCTCTGACCCTCTAAACTGTAACTCCACGGGGCCCTAAGTGGCACAAGATATCCAAAACACCCAGATGTTTTTCTGAGGAGTCAGTGGAGATCACATCACATCAGAGCTGAAATGATAGAAAGTGTCGGACCTAGATTAATCAAGTTGAATGAATATGGCTCCAGTGGGCTGTTCGTGTTGCTCTGAATCTGCTGGATGTGTACGTAGGCAACTGTTAGCTGAAATGTGAGCCGTAACAACTCATGGCTGTGGTATGTTAGGGATACAGCGTGTTTGTGTGTGTGTGTGTTAGCTTATTTAGGAGGATTTCTGCCACCTAGAGGTAAAAGATGGTAAAGTTACCGATTTTATTCAGAATTTTCCGATAAAAGATTCTTCTCGTACACTCTGCCATTTTATTAGGAACACCTGCTTCAGCTACTTTTGGCGTGGCCACCTGTTCCTAATGAAGTGGCCAGCGAGAGTATGTTTTGCGATTACATCATTATCTTTTCAGTCAGTGTTACATTTTTACATCAAGCAGCATCATATTGTATTTATTTTTGTGTGAAAATCAAATATTCTTTGACATTACAAGTCTTTTGAAAGCTTTACAATGAGTTTCATCAGCCTAAATGTAGAAAAATACATAGAACAAAATACAGAATCTGTCATCTGAACTGAAAATATGAAATTAATCAAATCTGAGATGTTATTGTTTGAACGTTCACATTTCTTGATTTAGTGAAATAAATATGTACTGAATTAACAAGAATGAAAAGCTTGTATTAAGACAGCACGCTACATTAGGCTTTGTGCAGTTATAAATAATTCTTCAAGTATGAAAAAAAAACATTCACTGACACCCACAGATGTGAGAGTGGGCCGTTACTTCTGCTTGTCCATCTCGTAAACAATAACAGCTTTTGTTGTAGCGCGATTTCACGACTCTGCTCTTTGAGAGGCTGTTGCTGCATGATTGATATGGAAGCAGCTGTGCTTTAATAACCACTTGGCACATCAGATGCTCGAAATAATATTTCAGCGAGGGCCCAGAAGAGGCTCGGGTGGTCGGTCGCAGCCTGAGCAGCGAAAAAGCAGGAGCCACTGAAGCAGAACATGGCTGTAAATTAAAGCAGAGATACGGGAAGAGGAGAAAGTTGGCTCCATGTGGCGATCCCTTAAATCTAATTAAAGGATCTGACGAGGGAGGGTCTGCATGGGCAACAGGCGGTCTCTGTGCAGCTGATTGAGGGATCACCACGTTCTCATTAATTGCTCAATCAGCCAAAGGAATGTGATCTGTGCTAATTAGAAGGACTCTCCTTCCATCATGGGGCTGAGGTGTAATTACAGCCAGTCTGGGCTCTAATGACACACCGTGCAGTACCGCTCGTCTCCTGCGGGGCTCCTGTTCTCCTCAGAAAGCTGGGCTGCACGTACATGCACACAATAATATAATTACTACCTTTACCTTGATTACATGAATAATTAGGCAGAAGGCTTTGTTGGCGCTCCCACTTTGTTCAGTGACTGAATCTGTTCTTGTAACCTTTATTTTTCATTTTCTGGTCTCATGCACCAGTTATTCTCTCAGGTTCTTTTCACACAGAGGGCATGGATGTCAAATAAAACTGCAACTACAATAATTTAGCATTTATGCATATTTTACTTTGTAATATCATGTTCTGAACAAGCAGTATTGTGCAACTATATCATGCAGTGCTTTGAGTATAACTCCTAAATGTCAGGATCAGTGTATTGTATGCATGTGTGTCTACAGATCGATTGTGAATGGTTTGTGGGAGTTTTTCTGTGAGCAGGAAACACGATTGATGGCCTTCAGAGGGCTTGATTTGAGACAAGAGGTCTTCCAAAGTACACACATGCTGCTGTTCCATCTGAAAAGTTCTGGTTTTGGAGCCAGTTCTTTTCAGCATCCATGGAAACAAGGTGCTATCTAGTGAACTGGCCCAAGCCAGGGTAAAATAATACAGGCCCACTCATGACGTTGTCATGGTTCCTTCCTACGATTGTCTGGTTCTCGCTGGGAAATTTTCAGGTTCTGATCCAATTTATTGTTGGTGGAAAATGCTCAATATGGTTCAAATTTAGGCTTGTGAAGCAGAACCAGTTCTGCATTGGTGGAAACGAGGTATCAGTTCGTAGGAACCAAGACCTAACCTGGGTCCACATTATATTCAGTCTATTTGGTTCCAGGTCTGTTCCTGTGTTCACCTTGGTTCTGTGAAAAGAAAATGGCAAGAAAATGTTCAAAAGTATTAACATAGGAAAGCATTAAAAAACTTGGACTTTTATCGGTCACTGTGGATTTGCAAAAGCATTACCAGGTGAGAGACACATTTGCCAGAAATGGGGAACCAATTAGAGCACAGAGCAAAGAGGTAACCATGCATAATAATACTGCTGTCTTTTGCTTTGTTTGAGAGCAAAATATGCTGTAGGGGTGACTGTTCTCTTCACTCATCACAGCGTCCTCCATTTGAAAATGCAAATTGGGTGCCGGCTATTACAGGCCACTATTTGAGGTCTCAGTGAACATTTTGCATCCTTAAAAATTCCAGTGTATTTCAGTTTTCAGTTCAGTTCAGTGACAGATTGGAATGAGACCATGCCCTCATTTTTACAGTGTAGTACAAGTCAACATGAGGTTTCATGTATCCAGGTAGCCACGCAAAGCTTTGTTTTGGATTTGTGCTTTACTTCAGTAACATGTTGACATCATCATGTAACACATTGAATTTACTTGCCTGTACGCCATGTTACACACACCCACAAAGGACAAGATTAGCGAGTGCTTAGCCAACAGGCCTGACACAGCTGGCCAATCAGAGCAGAGCAGACTTTTATTTGGGTGGGGTCCTTAAAGAGACAGTACCTAATACTGCCTGTTTTAAAGTGCACACAGCTGTTTAAAACAGCCCAAAAGTCAGTAGTCACTGCATAGAAACACACAAATTTCTGAACAAAAACTTTCACTTTCATAAAAAGCTTAATGTGCTACCATTTTGAATGTTTCAACAAAATATATCAACTGCAGAGGAGAATCTTTGAAACACTGCCACCTAGTGGAAATAATGAAGATTTCAATTTTTCAATTTTTTATTTCTCAAACTGCAAAACTAATAAAAGGCTTTATGGCCAATTGGCATCACAGAAACATAGATGCCAAAGATCTGTGAAAATATTTCCTTAAATTTTTTTGAGTAGTGAAGTAGGTATCAAATCTAGATATTTAAAAAATGGTGCAACATTTTACTTGATAGTATTGAACTAAAGTCTGTACCAGAAAGTTTAGGATTTGAGTACCCAACCCTGATTGTGACTTTAAATTCCACAAATCTTAGCACATGATATTTATCAGCAGCCCTTTAGACATGTTATTAATTCAGTTCTGTGAAAGGGGAAAATGTGGGGAATTAAGTAAAGGATCGTGTATTGTCAGCTGGTGATTAACATGGAACTAACACCCGACACTGCGATGACGAGGCTGTCGCAGAGCGCCTTTATCGCCCTGAAGGGCTTTAATTATACGGCTTATTATACAGCTACTTACCAAAGATAAAAATACTTTCACACAGTACATTAATTTTTAAATTAATTTGTTACAAGTTACAAGCTTCAAAAATAGTAATAAGAAAAATAGTCCCATTGCCGTCACTCTGCACTAATTTTAACAGTCTGGCTGTCTGTTTCTGTAGGTTCAGAGTCTAACATAAACGTGGAAACGTGCATGTGAATTGGTAAAAACAAACCAATATATCCAGTAGAAAGTTGTTTAGGGGTGTGCAACACTGTGAAAAGAGTCTCACTTGTACTTGTACAAATATATAACGAAAGAAATGCACCCTGAAGACTACAGTTAATACAGCATGATGGAATCTGCGAGATGTATTCTGTTGTGAGTGACGTGGCAGCAGGAGATCAGATTGTCCTCCGCATGGACCCCTGAGGCCTCCTCGTCCCTCTGATCCAGCTGCTCCTTGGCTCTCCATTTGCACACTCCCCCCTCACATTAACAGACTCTAAATTGTAGAATCGGTGTTTGACTTTGAAAAGGGGCAGTATGGTCGAGAACCCACTTTGACACTTGTCATTCATCTTGACGAGCTGTCTGCCTTCACACATCTGGTGCGATGCTGAGGTGACAGGCACTGATGAAGCAGAACGTACGCACCCTGGTTCCTGTTAATATTGCACTGAATTTCTGCAAACTGCTCATTATGTCTTCTCCAATTTTGGTGATTTTCACATTTTCAGATAAAGTGAAGGATTACATGCAGTTGCATGAGTTGAGAAAATTCTCTATCCTCTTAGGCTGATAAAACCCTTTGAAAACCCATTGGATTACATTTCAAAAATGTACGATCACTAAATACCACTAAATAAATCTGTTTTTCCTTGCTACTGAAAAATTTACATTTTACACTGAGCAGTTGTATTATGCACTAAAAACACTCCAAACTTAATGCAAATGTGGGATTTCTATGACCCACAGAGGTGAAATACAGAAACTACTGTAAACATTTCCCTGCATATCTGAGACAGTCGTCATTTAAACTACATTTTTTTTCTATTTAAATTTGCCCTCCTCATTAATGAAAATCCACCAAATTTTGCAGTCTCATCCAAAATGATGTAAACTGTGGGAACTATGTTCTATTCTGATGGTGGCGCTAAAGCTGCCAGCTGAATTTTAAATCTTCCTATTTGTTGAAACCCAAATGTGAAACAAACTGTTTTAGTTTTATATCTATGAATTCTGAACTGTTGGTGGCTCTAATTCTTATTTTTTTAACAGCCAATAAATTTTGCTGTTTCATCTTGAGTGAGTCAAACCACCCGCAAGTCCTCGTCTCTCCTCTCTGCACTGCAGGTGTCCAAAGCCGCTGCCGACCTGATGGCGTACTGTGACGCCCACATACGTGAGGACCCTCTCATCGTGCCCGTCCCCGCCTCCGAGAACCCTTTCCGGGAGAAGAAGTTCTTCTGCACCATCCTCTGATGACCTGTGGGTAGAGCTGTTATGGTGCAGGCATGGCGTTGCCTGGCTTCTCTGTCTTCACCACACCTGAAGCTACTGGCCATAGGCTTTGAGTTGAGTTTTGCCAGGTGGACACTGTTGTTGGTCAGCTCTGTCCTGGTGGCTGAAGGTTTTGGGGGAGTCAGCAACCAAAACTGGCAACCCAGTGAGCGTATCGTGTCTTGTTAAATAGGTTTGTTATTGCTTTGTTATTAGAGAACAGCCTTGCTCAGTGCTTAATGAGATGAGAGATGTTTTTTCTTTATTGTGCTAGATCTTACATGCCTCAGGAAACAGAAAATTGCCCAGCGTTTTCTAGTTTTTTAAACATTTCGTCCCCTCTTCTCGAGCTGAACAGCTGTATTAATCTTCACCACAATCAGTTTCATCTTCAACCTAGTTTCAGTTTTTTGTTTTTTTTTGTTTTGCTTTGTTACAATCAGTGTACAGGTTTGTCTATTTTTAGGCCTATTTTGCTGCAGGTGGCACGAAACCTGACACTTCCCTTCACTAGTGGATTCTATTTCAATTTGTCTCCACAGACGTCAGCAATTAACCCAGGCCTTGTAGTGGTGCAATCAGTAGATTCAAATTAGAGCTCAGACAAATTTAATCTGGAGCAGCTTTACCTCACATTGAAAAAAAACCAGCTCCTAACAAGAACAAGGCGGCGTCTGCACGGCACCTCTGGAATAAACAAATATGTGTTCATTGAAAGCTACAGAGCTAATATCTCAGCAGTAAGCTGTATCCTTCAGGGTTATCACTGTGCAAACAACCCTAAAGTCAAAAATTATTTATGAATGCTGCCTGCTCTCCAGGCCCTCCTCACTCTAATACATTCTGCCTTTTCTATTCTCTTTGATTTACTGTTTCTATTCTTCACCCACTTCAAATCACTCTTTGATTTAATCCCGCCGTCTCTGATGTGAATATTTTTCTTACGGCCCTCTTAATGGTTTTCTGGGCATGTTTCCTGAGCCTGATTCTTTTTGCCTGTCCTAGAGTGAATGGCACGGCCTTTGACATTAATGCCAAACCAGAGGCCTGCATGTTTCTCTGCTCCTTTCGACAGCCTCCTCCGTTTCCAAGGGGCCGTCATCCTTTTAGAGTGTACAGTATGTTACAGTGCCAATTTCTGTGCGAGCGGTGTAACCTCACACTGTCCCACTGCCTTTTCGTTCCTTTGTTTTTGAAGAAAAGCACACTGTCAAACTTTTTCCTTTCCATGGTAGTTCAATAGCATTTGCTAATTTTTACAATGAATTGTTATGATCATTATTAATATTGTTATCAGTAGTATTATTGAATATTTGTTGCACAGCACTGACAGCTACATGACGTGTAGTGCTAATAAGCTTGTATGATACTTAGGAAAAAACATTTATAAATCATGCAATTATTGATACTATCTGAGTATTTTTTAAAAACAATGGTAAGGGTCGGTTTACATGATATGATCCCTCTGGTGGTTCAGGTTTTCGGCATCATCACCTCTGTAATATTCAACGAAATCTCCTCTCGGTACTTGAATAGCCTGTGCTTTCGGAATCAGACTCATATCCTGGACTGTCGTAAACACGATTGGATCCTGCTCATTTCCAATCTTAAAACCTGAGACTGACCTCGGGGTGCTCTCACTGACCTCATCTTAAGGATGGTGCCAAATCTGAAACAAGAAGTATAACATTCACAGCTAGAATATTGCATGGATTTATTTCTATCTATAACAGAGAGAACCGAAAACTATTATATGAATTATTGCCTCGTCATTGACTTCTGGGTGCTACTCTGCACATAATTCTCAATATGGTGTGGATATGTTGACAATGTGCAGCTGTATTCATGAATGGTGTTAATATTTGGGGGGAAGTGCATTTAAACAGCAGGCTTTGTAAATCCAGATCAATTGAATTAAAGGAAATGGCAACCCAACTGCAGTGTCCTCAGTGTTACTGTCCCCTGATCATGTTTGAGGCCTGAAGAGACGAATCATGATGTTCTGTGTAGTGGAGACCTCCTGTGGCTGAACTGAACCTGAGCCCGTCTGAATAAAAGGTTCATGCGTTGTGGAATTTTTGTTTATTCCAGTCACACTCAGGCAGATAAACCACAGACACACAATGAAAGAAGTAATTAATCAAAGAAACACAGCAGCTTGCATGAAGAGTAAGCTTAATTTTAATTCAGGTCCTTTGGGAAGTATACTGACTCTTCTACTTTTCTGGAAGGTGTCTGGTAAATTATGGATTTTTAAACATTTTTCACTAGCTAATTTGCAGTTTGTATGCTGATCATATCAGAGTCGGAATTGTTTTGTTTTTTTTGGCATAGTAGCTAAATGTGAGCATGCATGGAAATCGACTTGGTGGGAAGCTATCAAAATAAAAACAGACTGTGACTACAGGGATTGTACAGGACACTTTTCATGAATAACACTGATACAGTGAATACAAGCATTGATGCTGATATATAATAGTGAATAGCATGCTAGTGCCTCAATAACATTAGCTCCCAGCAAGCTACATAAGCTAGCTAGCTAAGTAACTTTACTGGTAAATGGAAAACTCCACCCTAAACTAAACACTTAGTTTGTTCGTTTGTTCTTTCATGTTATTTTTATGTTTCAATAAGAAAGGGCATCCATGGTGTGTAAATTGACTATACAAATGAGTATTCTGGCATTACATTGGGTATAAAATGATTTATGACATATTTAGGGGTCAAAAATCAAGGTTTAGTACTGGTGACAGAAGCAATGACTTACTTGGGACTAAAAACAATGACGAGTCACTTCTGGATGTAGATAAATTAGCTTAAGCTATAATAAGAAAGTATTGATAAAATGTCCTTAATATTATGTACATTCAAAAGTATGTCATATATAGTAAAAACTGTAAAATGGTTGAAATATGGACAAATGTAGAGGACATTCCACCAAGTGCTGAGTGTTTTGAACACTGCAAAGTAAAAGAGGGACAGAAATATTATACACATAAATAGGAATAGTAAAACACCATTCTGCTTGGCAACTGTTTGTCAATGATTTATATTCATAATAAAACTGTGTGCCAGTATTTCTCAATAAACTAGATTTCTGCCCCTGAAAGTCACGGTGAGACCTCTGAAGTGACATTTGCAACTCAAAAACTCAATTAAATCACACACAATAGATTCTATTAAATGATTTATTTGCTGCACAGAGAAGAACTGGTTTAATTTATGTTATGATCTTTATGCTGCAACATGTCACATAGAAAGGAGGAAAATAAATATCCATAGAAATAAATAAAGAGGAAAATAGCAATCCATATATTTAACTTGGCTTGGAAAAGTATTTCTGACTTCATTAGAAATTTAAATTTAAATTCACTCTGTTTAGTAAAGTGGGAAAATCCACCTCATCCATTTCCAACTGTTATCAGTGTTTAGTGTTTCAGTTGACGTTCAATAAACTGGAACAATTTTTTTGTTTGTTTATCTTCAGTGGCTTTAATTGGAGACAAAGCCACCAGGTGCTGCACCATTTCTCATGCTGTCATATAAAATGATAAATATAAAAGATAGGGGTAGATAGATTGCATCCTATTTAAGTACATGCATTTTACCAGGTACAGACGGAATAAGAATAAGAATAAGAATAAGAATAAGAATAAGATTTTTTCTTTAAATATTTCTTTATTTTTTCCCCAACATATTGTAATATGATTCTGCATTCCAGCTGTACAATCTGGTCAGCTACATGTGTGGAACTGCATCTCCCATAGTGCATCGCGACAGGTCTTGCCGTCTCTGATTGGCCAATTTTCTCCGAGCTGCGGAGGCAGACATGAAGCGCACACACGAAAGAGCTCACACCGTGCTGTGCCGTGCGGCTCAGGAAGAGGCTCCGCGCCGCTCAAGCAGGAACGCTGCCCCGGCTGAATGAAGGGCTCCGTCCATGCGGAGGCTAGCGCTCACTCTGCTGCCCTGTGCTCTCGCCGTCCTGGTGCACTTGTGGTTGGCACAGCGACCCCTCTCCAGCCCGCTGGACAACACCG
>OMOW01021215.1:1666-13262 GCA_900312555.1 Lamprogrammus exutus | reverse complement strand
GAGTTGCCTTCCAGCCTCTGTAAATGGGCAAGCTAGTGGAGTTGGTAGGCGAGACATTACACCATTCTCTGTATCGTCAGGGCATTCTTTAAAGTGTTAAGAAACCTGTACAACAACATAACACTCTAACTAGACTTTCATTGAAAGACACACTCTTTTTGTCCAAGCCAAATCTTTATTCTGTACAGCAGGATAACATTTAACTCGGTAAAAACTGTAATGTCATGTGATGGTGTTTCTCCTGTCGGCCACTGAAGCACTTAGGAGTTGGCGTTGGGTCCCTTCTTCTTGCCGAAGGTGGGGACCACATTCACAAAGCGCCTGTTGTACTGGATGCGACGCTTAGCACGACCGGTCTTCTTCTTCTTCTTCTCCTGCTTTTCCACCTGAACAAAAGGGACGAGGATAACATCTGTTACTCTTCACAGATCTTGCGCATATTTTAATGCAGAGTAAGAGTGAAAATGCAACAGCAAACGGTTCCACTAAGAGTGGCCACTCTACACACACAATTTACTGCAATACAACAAAAGTATTCAATTTTTGGCGACACAGACGAGTTGATTAGACGAGTTGATTAAACTTTCAACATTTTTAGACTAGTTAGTAGCCGTTACACAGGAGTGCATTATATTTAGGTATTTCATCAACATTCTTGCTGCTCCTTTTTAATCATAGGGACAGAATAACCTCACTTGGTTGTCATGAGAGTAAAATTTCAATCTTCAATTCGATACTTAATAGGATTCAATACCGGATCAATAAATGCAAACTGTATGCAAGTAAAGCAAGTAAGCAATCTTTTGTAAACAGTATAATTCTTTAAGCAGGTGAAAGTACGAATCAGGAAGCACATTTCATCTGTAGTCTGTGGAATTGATGGTGTGGAAAATTAAGATGGGTATCGATACTTTTAATGACCCAACCTCACTATAATGAAGTCCAATACAGCACCACAAAATACCTGCCACAATTACCATAGAGTTGACTCATCTCAAAAACGGAACATTATAAGCTTCAAAGGTTGGACTCATCGCCGCAGTGATACGTTGGATTGTACAGGTGTGTCTAATAAAGTGGCCACTGGTCGAATCACATTAACCAAAGAGCAGTATAAGGGTCAAATGCTCTCACCTTGGGGGTCTGTCCTCTCACTTTTCCGGCACGAGCCAGGGAGCCGTGAACCTTACCTAGTGAAGAAGAGTGAGACATTAATGACGACAATCAGACAAACTCCTAAAATGATTCAGACACCTAAGTTTGGAGTAGTTTTGGTTTTCTGTAACACTGCATTTATACAAGTGTGCATTCATTCTTAACATTTCAATGAGATCGTGACACATTTCTTAGCTTCATCGAGGCTGCTAAGCATTTGTTTAACACGCAGAAGGAAAATTAAATCAATATTCAGTGAACTAAAACGGCTCAACATCATCAAACGTGACTTTGGCGGCCCAGTGATACACGACAGCACATTCGACACACGATTTGGATTCTGAGCAGAGCTGGACGGGGACGATGTTCTGTCCCCATCCCCAACTTCCCTAGGACCATCCAAACCCTCTCCTTCCATGCTGGAACACCATCCCCACCCCTGCATGCCCAACATCGCCACAGTACAGCTGAAAACGTACACATTTATTTCTATTAAAGAGAATTGTCCTTAAATCTCAAATATGACAAACTTTCTATTTAATCTGAAAAACAAGCTTCTTAGAGATCTTAGACAAGTCATTGGAAGTTCCTCCATTCCATCTCTGCTTCTGACAAACTGTCCAGCCTGGTTAGCACACTGACCTCCCAGAAGTCTGCCTGCTACCTCCAGGGTGCAGTGCTCGGAGACACCGCAGGAAGCCAGGGAGGAATCATCCTCCAGTGGGCACCCAGCGAGCAACAGCACCTGATCCTCCACCAGGAGACCCTCCAGAGTCTGGACATGAGTCTGAAACACACCAGGCAGACATCTTATCAACATAAATCTGGTAGACAAGCTGCGTTTAAATAAATTATTATGAGGATTGACGTTAAGAGATTTATAACTTGTTTTTACCTTAATGTCTCTGACGGTCTCCTGTCCGGTCACCTCAAGGGTGTGAGTGTTCTGGGCACGTAAGAAAAGCTGCATTTTGATGCTAGAAGAAGAGAGAAAGTGAATAAAACCCCGCACATTCAGATGACTTGACTCGTTAGGATTACAATGACGCAAGGGGGGTTTATGACGTTGTTTATTTAGTGACAGTTGCCGTGGGAAAACAAATCTTAGACTATTTCGTTCAATATGGAACAACTGATGTATTTTAAGGCAGTTATTCTCTTATTAAGACGCCCAGTTTGCAAAGTAACTATTCAGAAAACGGAACACAACGTGCCGGGAGGAAATGCGTCGCGCTAACAGGCTAATATGCTGGCGTTGCTAGCCACATGGGGCACGCGTTTCATAAATTCTCTTAAAAATATCCGAAATGTAAGCCAATTTAACAACGTTTGACACCAACTATGCTAGATAACGTTCTAAATGGTACGATTATACTACGGCGTTTCTTAAAGGTTTGCTAAATTAAGCCTTATTTACTTAATTTACTGAGGCCTCACCTCGTTTGATGCTAGTCGCTCACCGAGAAGCATAGAAAGGGCTTTAGGAGGGTCCGCACTGCGCATGTGTTGCCCTACGTAATTACGCACAAACCTGGCCACGCCTCTCGCGCTAAACGAGGCTGGGCCATGTGAAATACAAATCAAACGAATTTGAACCAAATTCCTAAATTCCCAAGCAGTTCAGATATGCAAGGAGATGGGTTAAAAACATTAAATGAGATAAATCCATCTAGTGAGCATCATAGGCAGAGATTAAATTTACAACTTTATGATTTTACGCTTCAGAAATAGAAACAGAACATTTAAGTATATAATGATGGAATTAGCTGTGGAAGTCAACTGGCTCAAGTCTAAATTCATAAATGTACATATACTTTCATTAAAAATTTTAAATGACAAGAAACAATATCATTATCACAAATATATTACAAGTTCAAGTTTATCAAATCTCTTCAGAAAATCTTATTGGAAAAAAATGTCCAGAAAAAGTTGAATATGGCCCAGCTCAAAAGCTTAGCAGTTTGATTTCAGAACTTAATTTACTTTACCCCCTTATTCTATTTGTTTTGTCCTATCCAATTTCTTTTCTGGGATATTACAGTGTATTTATTTTACTTAAATTTAGATGTTTGGATTGGACAATGTTCTAGTCTTGTTTTTAAATCAGGATACAATGCTTAGGTATCTTCATGCCATATGCCAATGTTATTTTGTTGTTTGAAACAGATTAATAAAAAGGGCACCAGTACTGCACCATAATAATTTTAATTTATATAGGCACATAACACACCTTTTATAAAAAAGGAGCACAAATGATGAATCTCTGGATGTATATATATGCTTTAAAACAGTGATTTAACAAACAAGTCTACACTGTATGAATATATTTTCAAAAAATGGAGCTTACTTTTGCATTGAGAAACAAGGCTTACAGATGAAACTACTGTTCAATAAGTACAATATATCCTGATCATTCTGCACTGCGAGTGAAGAATAGATTTAGAATACCAGACACTGCCGGTGTAAACGTGTTTTATGATTTTTGAGTAAGGACAGATTAACTAAACAAGGGACACGTAAGGATATCAATCTCTTTATTACGAAATCAAGTTGAAATTAAAAAAGGGGGGGGGGGCTTCATTGACATTTTTCATCCTGGGAACACAGCCTTGAAATATTAAAAATCTTTGAGGATGTAAGGAGAAACACAGGACTCTGAGGTACATCCATGGAAAACTCTTTTACAAGTTTAAATCTTAAACACAACTCATTTCTTCAAAGAGAGACAAAAACCAAAGTCATCCAATCAAAAACTTAAAACCTTAAGAGACTTCTTCGCAATGGGAAAATAAATCTGCTTTCGTGTAAAACAGGCAAACCAAAGGTAACAAGCAGGTGAATGTAGCAATAAACGGTCTTAAAACAATATAACTGCAGACTTAGGGATAGCGTTCAAACGTGTGCCATGAGCGGGCGAGTGCAGGCGTGATCGTGCTCGTCACTCCAGGGCTACAGCGGGCAATTTCACTCAACTGCGCCGCTTCAGCCCGAGAGGAGGAACAAAGCGCACAAAATCAGCTCCTGCAGACTTAAGCAGGGAACGAAAAAGTCTGCGCTCACACACGCCGTCCTCCTCCATGGCACACGGTTGAACGGCCCCTGTTTGGACTTGTAAGCGGGTCAGAGAGGATGCTTTCTTCTGAGTCTCTGTGATCGCGTGGGGATCTGCAGAATCATGTGGGAGGAGGGGGGTAGTACTGGTTGTACTGGGCGTACTGGTTGTACTGTCCCCAGTTATTCTGTCCCCAACCGCCGTACTGTTGCTGAAAAGGAGAAGAGAAACATTTATGTTAAAGCTATGAAGTTAATCACTGAGCCTGACTGATGTGGTCACATAGATTTGAGCTATGAAAAATACTTTGAGCACATTTAAATGTGATGGTAAATAATAACACAAATTATCACATCATCTAAAGAGCGGAGAATGCTTATAAAATGTAACTTTCCAGAAGGCTGTCATTGACCTCGCTTGGATGAAAATTTCCTGAAAAATCATGATTTTCTTTATTTTTCCCGATATTTCACTTTGACGGTCAGACCGTGGGTCTCACCTGGTACCAGTTGTAGTTGTACGCAGAGTTGTTGGCCTGCATGTCTGTCGTGTTGGCTACAGAGCCGTCGTCCACGCGCTGTTTCTTAGCATCGGGCTCCTGGGAGCTGTGGAGCAAAGTCAGAATCCTATGACTTTCAACATCTCAACGTATTCCAAGATGAACTTATGCACCGATATAGTGAGACCACCGACACCGTTGGTCTAGATCAGTGGTTCTAATCCTGGTCCTCGTGTGATGGGACACGAAAACTAAGATCTTTACTCCGTTTGTTGTTTTAAGATCAAGTTACTTATAGTTATGTGTAGAGAGGTCACCGTTTTGAGCTTTGGCCAGCACGAATTCAGTACGAGAAATAATCAAAGTTTTACTATTGTTCGTTGAAGAACATCTGACAAATTTGAAAAAAAAATCCAAAAATCAAAATCAAAAAGGCATTTTTGGTCCTATAAATGCAATGTATGACTGCGGACTTGAAATGCACAAATAAAGCACAGGAAACTTCACTGTGCCTGTTCTCAGAAACCTAAATAATACAATATCTGACTAAATAAACAAATAAAAAGCTACAGTCATAGCAGAACCATACTTGGGTTAGGCTAAATATATTAATTTTTTGTTTTTGGGGAATGACACATATGTGAAACTACTTCAGATATCTTGAAAAGTGTTGGTGTGACCCCCAAACCCTCTCCCGTTATGCACCTGTCATATCCATTCTCCGCTTTCCTCTTCGCTGGCTCGCTCTCTTTCTGTAGTTTCTGATGCTCCTCATACGCAGTCACAAGCCTACGAGATCGTGAAAGAAAATTGAGCGCCGGATCTCAAGCATGACAAAATTCTTCAATGCTCATTTCTTCAATTCTCTAGTGAGCGACAGTGACGGGGGGGGGGACTTACACGTTGATGTCACTGCCAAAGTCCTCCAGGAACTCGACCTTGCGCTGGGAGAAGAGGAGGCGCGACTCCAGAGGCATCGGGCTCTTCAGGGCTCGGTCAAAGCAAGCCAAGATCTCCACCTCGTTCTGCGACACGTCTCCGCTGTACTCCAGCTCCAGCAGGTTCAGGTACAGCTTTGGACTCGTCTGCAACGCCACAAAAAACGTCAATGCGACAAATCCGTGCAACGCAGCCACCACAGCAGTCTGGGCGGTGAATTTTGTTAAAGAAATCACATGGATTTGGAGCGGAATCCACTGATGAAAACGATTATATCATATTAAACAGTATAACGAAATTAAAAGACAAGTGAGACACAAAAACTATACTGAAATAAATATAAAAATGGGTGGAAATGAAAATTGTTTCCGTTTTCTGGATTTACAACCCAACAGCCTGTGGTTCATACCAGCCACAGCTCCTCAGTAAATGGGCTAATCGATGGAAAATGTTTCAACGATCGATATCAACATCATTCCACTGATCGTGAACCTCTGACAGGTGAATGTTTTTTTCTGGCTTTGCTTTTGGGTTTTCAATGTATTTATAAGCTTTTGAGATCTTCCTTTCATTTTCAAAGCTAAAACCACAAAAAATAAACGCTAAATGATGGAGGTGACTTGAGATAAAAACTGAAATAAAACTTGTCTAAAATCTCAAAACTAAACTGACAATTTGAAATGTTTCCTCCAAGTCAAATGAAATATAATTCCTTCTCACGAGTTAAAACTGTGAGAAAGAAAGATGTAAACCCATCAGAGCTGCTAAACGCGTCCTCACCTGGTCTTTCTCGATGGCATCCAGCAGCACCTTCCTGGCCTTGCTCAGACTCCTCTGCACCTTCATCAGCTGCCTCGACAGCTTCACGGCGTAGAACGACGTCTCGGTATCGTTCTTCGCAGACTCCATGGCTTCCCTCAGCAGGGCCTCCGCTTCCTCCAGGTTCCCGTGGCGACGCTCCAAGCTGACCCTCCGAAGGCGCACCATGGCCAGACCGGGGACCAGCTCTTCGAGTCCTTTCAGGACCCCGCGAGCCTCCTCGACATTCCCTGGGAGAAAGATCGAGCACGTTTTAACAAGACTCCTGAGCTGCATAATTTCAACAACAGAACAATTTTTACTTTCGACAGTTTACATCGAGCCCTTGTGAATCCTGTTGCTTCTGGTTGCTTGGACTGTGTTTGGCAGCTGTACTGATAATATGTATATCTTCAAAATCCCTCTTCAGTCAAAATATACTTAAAACGTTATTATTACATCAACAGTGCATTGACAAAGTACCCAAAAGTGATCATTTTACTGTATTCAGCCGAGAAACACACATTAAAAAAGCCTCATTCACACATGCAGTCTTTCCCTGAAATGTACAGGGACACTTCCTGAATGGGGTCACGTGTGAATGGGAGCAGGGATCGATATTCAAGGAAATCTGCACCTCCAATTTCCCCCCTCAAGACCATGCAACATTCCAGGGAAAATGCCTGTAAGGCTGCGTTGTACAAGAAAGCAGTTACATTGCGGGGGAAGCGCACGTAAAGGGCTACGTCCGTCTGACAAAAGACGCTTTCACACAGAGCGAGCGAACCAACCATGAGACTCCGCTGATGACGTATTTGAATCAGCAACGGTTGCCTTGCCTCGCGGGTGATTTGATAATTGCAATACAAGTTCCTCTATTTTTCAAGAATAGCTGGAAACGAGACCGATTCAGAAATGAGGGAGCTCCTCTGAGTCTGCGCTGAACTGTCCCTCGCCCCATCTATTCCTGCACTGCCATTGCATGTGTGAAAAGGCGCAAGATGGCAATGTTCCTGAATGTAGCTGCATGTGGGGCCTGAAAGGTAATCCCAGTAATGTACTGGGAACTATGTTAGAAAAGGCCTTATGACGTTTACATGCCTGAATAAATAAGTTACAATCACATAATCTGGGTCTGTTACTCTGCTTTCAGTTTCCATCCATGTCTGCTGATACATTATGGTATCTTAACATAATATCTGAAAAAAATGTAGCTGGCCATATAATCAAAGTTTTACTGCGCATATAAACTTACTGACAAATACTTCTAATGCCGCTTTTTTATTTTCATTGTACAATGCAAACAGCCCACTAGTCGGGGTGAAAATGAGACAGAAAAATGTAATAAAATTCACATCAGCTAGTTTTACGTGTTTTGCATACGCCACTTCTCTCTACATTTCTTTTTTTAAACACAGGAAATCTGAAATTTCTAAAATCCTTCTGGCCGCGAGTGCTTAGCATCAGTGTGCACATGTACGTGTACGTGCTGTCTGCAGGTTATTAGACTGGGCTGACTTTGTGTCTTGTTTTGATCGATTCTCACCTTGCTGCTCTTCGAAAGCCGCCCACAGCAGGTGGATGTTGGGTTTCTTATGTAAGTGGATGGTACACGCCTTCTTGTAGACATGCCGCACACCCTCAATGCTGAAGCCCTCTAGATATTTTGCATACTTGAGAGTGAAAAACAGAAAGGAAGTTGGAAGAGATGCAGGAGAGGACAGAGGACAGACCAGAGAAGAGAAAGGCAGAAGAAAGACAAGACATTTTAAACAGCTAAATTTTTTCAGTTCACAGAAACAGTGAATTTTCTTCATTGACAAGATCGTTTTTAGAAATTTTCTGTGTAAACCCATCAGCACCTTCATGGAACCAATTAGATAAGTTTCTGTAAGGTAGTGGGAGACGAAGATGCAACGTAGTAGTTGGCAAATGCTGCAGTCAAATCTTGTGTGGCAAGCTGGCCATCCCCTAATACAACAGATACAGTCACATATCAACGTTACACGCAAAGAGAGTGCAGGACGATTCACTGTGTCGATGTGATATCATCGTTGATGGGGGAAGTGCAGGGAAGTAGTGAGCTTGAGAGACAGGTCAAAGGTCACGTTACCTTGATCCAGAACTCCTCGTAGAGTGCACAAGCGATGAGGCATCTTTCAAAAAGAACAAACACGCGCTCCGGAGTCCCGTTCTCAATCTCAAAGTCCAGGTATTCCTTCCAGTTGTTCAGCTGGGTCTTCTCCAAGGCTTTGACATGGAAGTAAGGTCTCTTAATCTAAACACAAAAACAAAATTACATAAATTTCTTCAGTCTATGTCAAAGGGTTAAATGTGTTTCCATGCATTAAGACTGAATACACACCCCTTCTTCAAAAGCCCAACGCTTGCTGACTTCATGTTCGTTGTGGTTGAAAACTTCCTGCCGAGCCTCGATCACTTTGTGGCGCATATTCTCAATCTCTGTCACCCTCTGCGTTAGAACACAAACAAAGCACAGGGTCAACGCCTGCATTAAGTGCTTTAACATCACATTCACCACGAGACGTAAAACCTGCAAGCAACAAGAAGCCTGTGAAAGGGCAGGTATGTATGCAACCTGCATATCAGCCTTTGGCGAGCTCTGGGTGTAGGTGCTGCCGTCAATGGGCATCAGGAGATCCTGACCAAGTTTTGGACGAGACCCTGACAGGATACCAACTTGAATCCCACTGGTATTCATTGGCTTAGCTGCTGATGGAAAACACACTTTTTCAAACCTAGACCTTTCACCATGGAGAATAGGAAAGCTCCCGCAAACTCCTGCACGCAGTGATTATGTTCACGCAGCAGGATGGGGACTTGGAGTTGTACCTTAGCAGG
This sequence comes from Lamprogrammus exutus, assembly GCA_900312555.1. NCBI lineage: Eukaryota > Metazoa > Chordata > Actinopteri > Ophidiiformes > Ophidiidae > Lamprogrammus > Lamprogrammus exutus. Next base: position 3,957 of record OMOW01021215.1, on the reverse strand, counting down.
GTCTGCGAGATCCTCAGTACCGGGTGGCAACTCCTCTTCTACAGCGGGTTTGTCTTCGTCTTCGCTGACCATAGTTGCTAGGTTAGCTTTGGAGAGCTCGAGTCTCAGCTGAACAAATTCCTCCTCAGACAAGAAGTGTTTGGGGTTGTTGCTCTGCACGTGGTCTTTGAACCTGTCAATATATATGGATTGCATGTCATTTCTATGAGATCTTACAAGCTGAAGAAACGAAAAAGCTGGATAAAGGCTGTTTACATGTTGTGTGAATCATGCGTCTTAGATTTTGTACACAAATGCACAGTTGCACAATTGTATCACACTGGCCTGTAACACTCTAAGAGAAGACCCATTAGGTCAGCGGTTCAGTCTGTGCTCAAGTTAGACACAGCATTGAAGGTCTCGATAATAATCAGTATTTTTATGCTGGTTCCTTCCTCCTACCTCTGGAAGTGCTGTGAATACAGCTGGGTCGGGATGCCCAAGATACGGTCGTAGACAGCCGTGACGTTTGCCAACTTCTGCTGCTCCGTTTCCCAGCTGACGTAGGATTCCCACAGGCGGTCAGAGCGAAAATCTGTGCCTGCCGCGAGCACTGCATGTTCATAGGCACTGCAGATAGAAAATAAAGGTTTGCAATGACAATGATCCTCATACAACCATATTTGTTATTTATAAAGCCCTTAATGGTGTTGTTTGCAAAAAAAAAATAGGTACAGCCAGAGTATGCTTCATCAGGCGCAGCCTTTTGGAACCACGTACATACCTTTCCAGAATGCCCACAAAATTGTAATCTCAACACACCGAATCATATAAACGGGGAAAACACCTCAAACTTTCACTTTAGAAGAGGTTAACAGCAATTCTGTGACTTCTAGGGGAGAGATTTTAGCCTTACCCAACTTTCACAACAGACCACCCCCAGCAAATCACTGCATGAAGCAAACGAGCCTGACCGAGTGGCAGAGTTTGTACAGTACAAATATCGCCTCACGCAGACGCCCCGCCCACCGTCGGATGAAGCTTACTGCGGCTTTAAGAGTCCATTACTTACGCTCGTATGCGACCCTCAGTCTCTGGGTCGCTGGAGTCTGAGTTTTCTTTGATGAAGGTCAGGTAGTGGAGCCACAAGTCCACACTGAGAGGGATGGCCTGCAAACCTCGTCTGTACACCTGAGGACCGGCGACAGTGAACGTGGTGGTTAAAAGCTGGACGCTTTTATTGCATTCGCACAAGAGTAAGAATTTGACACAAATTCGGCCTCGCCTGGTATTACTACAAAGCTAACACAGCAGGCAGTTTTGGAGCAATAGTGATGAAGCACAAAATACAAGCAGCGGATCTTGAAGATATGTGCTAACAATCTCATAGTAAATACACCTTACTCACAATGTACCTTTTGACTTGACAGGAGAGAATATGGAAGTGAAATGAGGATGCATTATGTAACGTGTTTTTCATATCTACCTCTTCTGCGACCTGTATGTTGCCGTGCTTTTTCTCTATATCTGCATACTTCTTCCAGTAGCCATAGCAGTAGGGGTAACGGAGGAAGAAGACATCAAAAGCCTTTCTCACAGCAACAAGGGCGTTCTATGGAAAAAGTGACGGCACATAAAATGTTAATGTTTCACAATCATTTTCAATATGTAAACATTTCTCATCCAATATGTAACTTTGACTTTAGCTCAGTGTCTTACTGTGTTGTGTAAAATTATGAATTCAACTTCAATCCCTTAAATCTATACGTCAGGAGAATGAATGTGCATTATCTTACCTCTTGCTCCACATACTGAAGCAGATAGACCCAACCGTTGAAGTCTTCTGGATTCTCCTCACATCCTTTGAAGAGTTTGTCAAACTCACTGGGGAGCTCTGGTTCTTCAGGAACAGGGGGCTCTTGTGTCTCTTTGGAGGGCTCTTCCAGCTCCATGCCATCCTCTGTTGCCTGTGGTGCCTCAGTCTCACCTGGAGGAAGCAGTAAAATACCATTATTAGAGATGCACAAATGTAATGGAAAATATTGGAATCTGTCCAATAAGCATTTTTGAATATTTGTCATCATTTTCACAATTATACTTGATACAACCAGCATTGTGTGTTTCACTTACCTTGGGTGTCATCCGGTTCGGCAGCCTCTATGGCCATGTCCTGGCTCTCTTGCTCTGCTGGTTCTGTTGGCTCTGCTGGTTCTGTTGGTTCTGTTGGCTCTGTTGGCTCTGCCGGCTCCATAGGCAGTGGGGGCATTGGCGGCTGCTCCTCTGGGAAGACCTGACCACTGGGCGCCGGGGAC
>OMOW01021173.1:2125-13586 GCA_900312555.1 Lamprogrammus exutus | reverse complement strand
GCTCTCCCTCTCCATCTCTCTCTCGCTCTCTCTCTCTCTCTCTCTCTCTCTCTCACTCTCTATCTATCTATCTATCTATCTATCTATCTATCTATCTATCTATCAACCTTGTTAGGTCCCACTTCACAGTTCAGAAATTAAGGCGTAATTAACACTTATCAAAATATTTACGAATGCAAGCAGCACAGATGTATCTTATCCTTTGGCAACAAGTCAAAGAGAAGAAAATGCATCAGACATGTCATTTATATATCAAAGTAATTATTAGTGTATCTTTACTGAAAATTTAATTTTCTTTTTTTCTTCTACTATACTTCTTCGCAGAGCATGTACATGTGTCCGTCTGAATATACATAAGAAACAGGAAAATTGGGGATTTATAATGACATGCCACTGAAACGTGTTAACCCATCACCTCAGGTATTCCAGAAAAACATTGGTTATGACTTTATTTGTATTTATTATGACTAATATTCTCATACATGGAACTCATAAATGCAATATTTCAGACAGCACATGATGGCAGGAATTGTACTGACAGAGCACAAAGAATATAGAAATGAGCATTAATTTGCTACAGCTGATTAAATGTGATGACCACAGTCTGATGGTGAAGTCAAAAATGAGACTGAAAATAGAACCAATTCAAATAGTGATTTTGATATATTAAAAAATGATTCATCAATAGGAATATGCTGGCTGAAGACAATCTGGTTGCCAGTGAGTCTCAGTAATCTGTATATGCTGTGGTCTGTATGCACTGACAATCACTATGATTTTTTAGTTGTAATATTTTGGAAACACACGGCCATCACTGCTTAGAATTCTCTTAGTCTGAGTGACAGACTATTAAAATCCTCATTTCATACAGTGTAGGTTGAGGTAACAGAGAGATTTTAATTTTTGCAATTAGAAAGTTGACACATTACTTTTTTGTTTGAAAGTGCCAGTCATACTTGTCAAAGGTTGAGAGGGTGTCTTATTGTGACAAGCATCCAATTAGTTTTCTCATTTTATAAAGTGACAGATTTGATACTTTTTATGAACAAGCACAAGACAGTCTTTCCTCTGTACCATGTAGAGTAATGTTGTTATACAGTAAAGGGTCCTTTCTTCCCATCTTCCCCATGTTCTTTGTTTTGTCTAAATACATTTTAAAAAGTTGTTATTATTGTTATTAAGTTGCAAGATGTTATAATCTACATGATATGAAGCAGAGAAAACCATGAATCTTCCCTTTTGAAAAACCTTGAACCAGCAGATGACCTCAGAGGTGACTGAAATGACCAACTTATTAAAACTTTGGTTAATTTATTTTCTAATCTATTGTTTCAGTGCTAAATTATTGTATATATTTGAATAATGTAATTTTACATCTACTTAATACAGTTACATATGTGTTGAGTGTTTGATTTGATTATAACCATTATGTCAGGTCAATGAATATGTTACACTGAGGCAAAATCAATGTGAGTGTGTAGGTGTGATTTGTGTATGTGTGTATCCAGAAACTAATGGTTGCCAAGTCAGCGAAGAATGCTGCGCTGTCCAGGAAAACAAATCAACAACAACATCTGTGCCCAAGTTTTTATCTCAACATACTTCACATTTTATTGCAGTGTACTTGCTTCTGTGTGATACTCTACAATCAAATACATATAGGTTTAGTTTACAGAAGGAGGAGAAACATCCATAACAGACAAAGAGCACACTGAAATACTCCAAATAGGTGGTGGGCACCTTAGAAAAACTGACTTTTGAAGTAATGATCAGCAAATCTACTGTTATTTCTATAAAATGACTGAGTATGACTCTCCCATGCCTCAAGGATACTGTGAGGTAATAAAACCGCAACTGCTCCACAGGGGTGAGCTGATCAAACTCTTGATATATATAACGGCCAAAACACATCCACAAATAAATATCTTTGTGACCATAGTGGAGGTTTTTCCATCTTGGTGGAAATTGCTGTAAAAGTGGAGAGGTATGGTCGAATGAAGAGGGCCTGCCAGTGCACAGCCTGCGATAAATGAAGCTTTAGGACCAACAACACTTCCTCACCAGTAACAGAGTGAATTGCTTCAATAAATCGTGGGAAGAAAAACCATTTCAGACTAACATTGATTGGGTCAAGGACTGAAGCGGCTCTTATTATTGAATTGATTTCTCTGCTTTTTTTTGGTCACCGGGCACAAACTCTCTAGGTGCAATGTGTCAATGCTTTTACAGTCTCCTAAAGCACCTGGTGTTGGTTACATGCAAGGCCAGAACACTCAGTAACTCCAGCTGTAACTAAATATGTAAACACAGAATGCCTTTGCTTTTCGATTTGATATTGATAAAGTTTGATTTTCAGAATATAACTTTTTTTTGGTTTTAATTAGCTGTGTTTTTTGATTGGGTGTAGCTGTTGAGCAAGCTGAATTCAGGGATATATACAGATTTACATGTTCTTGTTTTTTATTAAGGGGTTTATTCTGAATCTCTCTCTCTCTCTCTCTCTCTCTCTCTCTCTCTCGTGCTGCAGCACCACTGCACACACTGAGTGAAAACACTGCTTTAGGTACTGTCCTGCTCCCTGAAAATGAACACATACCATGCTCATTCCGCTAAAGACCATTGAATGACTGAATGAATTACTCAATGACAGAAACTAGTTCTGTAAAAGCAAGCACTGTCTTCTCACATGACATTACTAACTACAACACCTTTCCACTGCACAGTATATTCTCATCAGAAATGTATGATCTCATCAACTTCTCATGTATCTTTAACCATTGCAATAATAAAATCATGAAGGACTTTACTGAAAGTAGAACACAATATTGTGCAGAAAATACAAATCTGTGTATACAATACTGCAGGATATTTAACTTTTGATACCTTATGTAATATTTTTGGTTTGGCAGGTCGCACCAAATTAGCTCAGTGTGAGTTTTGTCGATCAGGTGATTTCAGTGTAATGCCTCCTTCAATATTTTGTTTCATCAAAACTAAGGTAAGTGCAGTTATTCAGTATAAGTCACTGTCTGTGTAGAGGGGAGAAGACTTTGGTCACCAGTTTTACTTTTAGGAGACATCTTTATTGTCTCTCAGAAAGTTTTCTCAGTTATGCTAAACAGAAGAAGAAGCTCTACCCTATTGCCCAGAGGATTTTTTTGGAGCCTGGCAACTCATTTCTGTTTACTTCACCCTTTAACCTTAAATCCCACTCTGTGAATTGTTAATGGGATTTTTTTCTGCAGCCATTACCAATGTGTGTGTGCGTGTGCGTGTAGATAAAGCAGTAACACCCTAAACAAAGCACTCAGAGTGCTTGCTTATGCACTCTGCTCTCTTACTGTTGCTCTGACAAATGAGGAACAAAAACGAGAACAAAAACAAGGGTTACTTTCATGATCAGCTCTTTTCATAAAATTACTATGAGGTGCAGTTTTGCTGCTGAACCAAAAAATATCACCCCATGGGATGTTTTCAATGACCCTCATGTCTCCTTCAGTCTCTCCTGTGCTTTAGCCCAGCAGTGTGTGACTTTTTTCAAGAGGAAATTCGTGGCATTCCCCCCCCCACACCCTCGTGGAAGCAATTTCAAGCAAGCCTGTGGGCAGGATAGGCGGTTAAACCCCACAGGACCCCTTCACCTCGCCTTTGTTCAAGGCCTCATAGTGCCTTCATGGGTGTCTTAGTGTGTATGTTTTTGTGGATGAAGTGGCTGAATGTCTACTTAAAGCTACTGTCAATTCTGCCCCTCAGTTCTTCAAGCTCTCATCCTGTAGCCCTCTACTGATCTTGATAAGCTTTGTACCTTCAAATTGCTTCTAGACTGAAGCTGAGCTAAGCAGCATCTGCAAATCCCCTACAGCCACTGGAGCAGAGTGATAATAGGAATTGTTCATTAAGGGATGCAGATGTTCAGCTGTGTTTTTCACAGGTTTTGTTTGCTGCTATAAGTACGTAGCTGACCAAACAAATCCAGCGTTTCTTTATTCCCTAACTGCTGTCTCTTGTTTCATAAACAAAGCCAAAACAAAAGATACAGCCAGATTCTTTACCATGTTTATGTGTTGAGATTTGTAGTGATGCCACATTGTTGTGGCGGCACAATCGGACTGAATGCATTTTGATGTACTGGTCAGATTCAGGTCAGTTCCAGGTTTATTTTGTAAAAACAGAGCACTGATGATCAGAGGTGTCTGATCTGTTGAACCACAGACACTCTCTGGTGGACAGAAGGTATGAGGTTACAGATGAGGAATAAAGGAAAGACATAGAGGAATAGGAGGAAAAGGTATACAGTGAATAGTTGTATAGATATGTATGAAGTGTATGTGTTGGGCAAGTAGGTACATCCAAGTGTGTGTGTGTGTGTGTGTGTGTGTGTGTAAAAGTATGTATCAAGTATAAATAGGTATGGTTGTGGCGTATTGTAATAAAAGAAGAGAGGGGTAGACAGGGAATGAAAGGGTTAATGAGGAAAAGTACAAGAGAAGTTTTTCTTTTGTATTGAAATTATGGGAGACTGAACTCTGGGTGGATGGCAATCAATCATTCCCTCTCGAGGATGAAGGTAGCCTTTGTGACCGTGGGTGTTATTCAGTCATAAAATTTAAGTTTTGGGTGAAAAATACCGTAAAAGTTTTCACTTACACCAAGCAGGTGCAAACCACTGTTTCTCGCTCATCCCACACTCGATGAAAAACAGCATTTAACAAAGAATCTGAAACATGTAAAAGAACCCTCTTTTTTTGAGATCTGAAAACAAACCCATGCAGAGACTGAAGAGGTGAGTCAAACCTATTTTTGTTCCTTCAATAAGTGTGATTTTATTTTGTGTGATTTGCAGGTCAACAGACATCAAAGCATCTATTTCAATTGAGATACGCCTTGTTTAAAAACGAAATGCTCACTTTAAAGGGGACATATTTTGGTTGTCATTTTGTACTGAGTAATAAATAGGGAGTGTACTGTATGTGCGAACAAACATGAGGTTTGCAGCTAAAGTAATGCATACATTAACACAAACCATAGCTCTAGAACTACCCTCAAAGCTTCATTTTTGATCATTGCTTTACTTACACTTGTAACATACCTGGTAAAACACACTCACAGAGTACAAGCCTGGCGAGTGAGGGTTTGGCCATCGCCTGCCAAATCACACCTGGGTAATCAGACCAAAGCAAGCTTCTCCAGAGTGGGGCCTTAAAGAGACAGTGCCTAAACAGGTAGAGAAGAAACACATCAGTTTGTTTTTTGCACCTCAAAGGAAGGCAAAAGTTTGACAAATAGCCCCCTCCCACCCAAATTAAATGAAAATAAGAACATGAAAATCTGTTCCCTTTAAGTTAAACAGGTATAAGCATTGTTTTAAGTGTTTTGATGTACTTACCTGTATATTTCAACACGCAACAGCTTTTACATGATCTCCTGGATATATTTTGGGGCAAAAGCTGTCATTAGAAAATGGCACCCTTTATTTATGATACAGAGGACAGTATGTTGTGGGTTCACAAATGAGGTGCCTCTGTAGAAAAAAAGACTTGTTTACCTTCATCTACTTCTCCAATCTTCCCCAAGTGAAACAACAATGGCACCAGAATCAGATAAATTTAATAACATCTACTCCGGGTCTCAGACACAATGTACTTTAATAAAGCTTAAAATACCTATGAAATCAAAAAAATCCTTCCCATTTTGAAAAAATAATCCTAAGAAGCTCGTAGATGCTTTCTTAAATCTTGAAAATGTAGTACTGTCATACACATCTTAAGGCTGCAGGTACTCTTTTCAGAAGTGCTGACACAGGTAACTTCATCCTCTCATATCTCACATTCCTCAGTCTTCAGAGAGGTCACTCTGTCCTGGCCTCTCCTTTCCTCTCCCATCCTCCCAAAACATTGTTCAATGCCACTAACGTTCATTAGCCTAATGAGCTCAGCTGGCATCCAGAGCCTCTGTTAGCTGATAGTCACCATGCAGCCTTATCCAAACAGCCTCCCGTTTATAATGGGATCCGCATCTCTGTCCAAATCAATACACACACAACAAATTATCACCAACACGTTCAGGGTGACACACATAAAAGTACAGTTTGTTATGCACTGCATGTGAAAATGCTAATGCTTATTGACCAATCAATGATGTAGTGGAACTGAGATCAGCTCATGCAGTGCCATGTTTTGTAAAGTAGAGTTCAGCAATTTTTATACATACATTTTGAATCGAAAACAGTTTCTTTCTGTTATTGGAATGCACTTCAAAATACTTTTAAATTGGCCTCATCAATACAGCTGAGACAATTCCAAGACATGATTTCAAATTTTGGTGATTGACATTGTTGTCTTTTTTTTTGCTAAATTTTACAGTTTTATAAATGTATTTCTGTATGTATGTACTTATTATTTGTCAATCAATCTGTCAATTCAGTAGTAATCAGTAGTACAAATGTGAGTACAATGTACCAGATTGATGTAAGTTATGTAGTAACTGTTATAAAGGTTTAAAAAATTTTTATTTGATTCGATATACTTAATGTTATAATAATAATTTGTTTGCCTCTGCATTGTTGGTACATTCATTGATTACTGTATGTGTCTCCAGTTTCTAGTTACTGCTATCAACCGATGCAATTTTCTAAAGGTACTTTTAGGGTTTCAATTCCTTGTATCCAGTCATGATTTCAAGGGCGAAACTTGGATTTCAGAAGGCAGCAGACTTTGGTTATGATCCGTCGAGGGAGGAGGGGGAACTGATTGTGCTTTGCCTGTGTTGGGATTCTGCTTTCACAGATAAGATGAACCTCAGAGACACGCTGCCTGCATCGTGTACCGTATTCTCTTTCCAAATCCAGCTGATCATATCAGGGTCAGAATATTTGGCTAATTAGAAGGCAAAATAGTTTTATTGTAATTCCACAACAGCGGCACGTGACGCAATGAGCATATTTTTCAAAGACAATAAGATTGTGGCTGTAGGTCCCTGGAGGGTTTTTATGCCCCCATTTATAACAACATATCTCCTGCTCATCACCACTGTAATTTCCGGCAGAAATTGCATTTAGGCACTTCATATTCAATAGTGGATATTTATCAGATGTCTGAGCCCATGCAGTCTAATTTACATGTTTCTGAGGGGCCTGCATCATGACTTCAATGCTGTCATTTGAAAGGCAAGATGAACAAAGGTCTGATTTTTGCTTTTGAGCTTTCATAACATTTTCAGGGTCATCTTCACAAGTTTAATGTGTTTAATTTCTGCAGCAGATATGTAAATAGCATTGTACCATACCTCGACCCAACACGTCTGCATTCCTTAAAGAAATATAATGAAAGAACCATCTGGGAATGTTGTCTACTATTTGTAAAGATTGTTGTTTATAAGCCAAATTATCAACTATGCCCTTAACTTGAATACAGATGTACATAAAAATATGACCTTCTACAGGAATGATTTTATGCCTCCTCTCCAACTGTTCCTGGTCAGACACCAGACACCAGCATTCCCTGCTCCATCAGTCACCACAGGATCAGGCTAACAGAGACGTAATCAATAAGTATCTCGTCCCCTTTGGTGTCTTGGTGCCATGTTTTCTCCCTTTTTGTTTTTTCTTTTTTTTCTTTTATCTCCTCTCAGATTCACCATGACCAAGAAATTTCATAAAGGGAAACCATCAAAGGGATAAGCTGTTAGGAGGGCTTTGCTTCAAGCTCTGCCGTCTGTTCCAAAAGATGGAGTGGATCTGCTCTCGACAAGCACCTGAGAGAACTTACACTGAACAGCTTCACTTATAACACCCTGCTTAGTAACTTTGGAAGAGAATGTAGTTTTACATTAAAAGACATACGGTATAAGCAGTTTGTAATTGGCTGACTGAATAAACACTTGCACTACTGTAGTCTTCCTTGCTTATGCAGCCGACATACCTGAAATAACCCACATGGTGTTTTGACATTCCCATGGGCTGGCAGTTTTGACCCAAAACTGAGCACAGGTTGCAAAATGAAACTGGCAAGAATAAACTTCAAATACTGAGTTTATATAGATTGGGCAATTTTGGCAAATTGCATCTTTAAATCATATGTGTCATTTTGTGACATGAGGCACCAACTCTTATTGAAATACTGGCTATCATGTTTGGTATAAACCTGTCTCAATGTTTGAGACGGCCATTCTTCAGCTGCACTGTATATCGTATTTATGGACTGTTGACTATGCCTGAATCCACCACCAAAGATGGATGACAGATATTTGAGGCTGCCCCTTCCACGACTTCCCAGCTATTCTTGCTCTCACCAGGTAATGACCACTGATGCCGTCATATATTGAAGGGATAAAAAAAAAAAACCCAACTCATTTGCTGGTCATTCGCCTCTTGTTCACCCCTGCATCCATAGAGAATGACCATTTTCCAGCGAATATGCTTTGGTGGAAGTGAAATGTGAGGGGAGCTGAACTCTTCCATCAACGGTTCATGAGCTAGAAATGGGAAAGTGGACTCATCACTCAACAACCTGAACTATGGAGGAGGCCCTGCAAATCTGGTTACTGATATAGTGATATCATAAGTGTGGGCTGAATAGTCTTTATTTTAAATGTTCAATGAATGAACAAACTGTCAGATTAGCCACCATGTTGTATTGATATTTCACATACCCCTGGACCATGACAAACGTATTAACAGAAAAACAAAATGTCAGTAACAAGATTTGGTTTATACCACATAGGTTTATACTACATCTGTGGTTCTCAAACTGCTGTATGTGTACTACCGGTGGTACTTCAAGTGCTCCCACACCAGATGACCCTCGAACCTTTTGCAGAGAATCAACACAATTGACACCTACAATTGTTGAAGAATTTTTAAAAATATTATTCTTTTATTCTCAATTACATTTTGTTTGTTGAAAATAGCCTGGTTGTCCTATGTGCAGACTGTGTACTTCCATTCTACGCAGACTTCTGAAATTCAGTGCAGCATGGATGCAGCATGAGTTTTATCTCTGAATTTTCTTGGCACTGTATTTGATTCAAAAGGTTTCCAAGAACTTTGTTTTTCTCCAAATTGGTTTTAATAGCTTACTAAATTCCAGAGGCTGCCAAGAAGGAAGGAAATCAATCTCAAAACCTTAAAACATATTGTTTTCATTGCTAAATGTGAGCAATACTGAAAAGTATATGCTTATTATTAATTGCAAACAGAGAAACCTCATGAATGAACTTGTTTACAAGTGTGCATTTATGTCTTGTCATCAGAACAATGTAGCCTTATCAAAATGAAACAGCTTTATCAAATGTTTAGGTTTTATGACAATGCCTTTAATAATGCAATATTCCTGTTTTAATTATGCCTGTACACAAGTGAAACACAAGACAGATATCCAAGTCCAAATATCGTGGTTGTGAAAGACATATCAATGGCCTGACAAGCATTGTTGATTTTGGAATAGTACCAGACATCTGAGCAAACAGGATGAATATTTAATCAGCATTACCTTGTTGGCATCTCCAAGGCCACCTTTTTGCATCGATGCAGGTTGGGATTTTATTTCTACAAGCACAGCAAAATGAACCTTGAACAGGTTGTCTTGATTCTGTTTTACACTGCTTGTCTTTTGTGCAGAACATACAGTATATGAAATCATCAGGATTATGCTCCACACAACACGAGGCAGGGCTTTGAGATTTAAAAGAGTGTAGCATCAGAATAAGAAAGCTTTTACAGCACTCTGTGTAAACACTTTTTGTCCCAGCATGTTGATTTTCTGGTTGTCTGGTTGATTACTGAAGTTCTACATACGTCACTTGAACTCTCTGATGCAGTTACGTGTCAACGAAACAGATTGTCCATTACATAGCTTCAAAATGATTAAATTGTTTTAGCACATAAAGGCCTAGAACACCTCCTGCTGACCGTAATGCACCCTCTGACCCATGAAGCGTAGGTAGTGTTTGCTCTGCACTTGTTCAGCAACATATATTCCCATCGTCCATAAAGTGTGAGGGAAATGTTCTCTATTTTCTGGTCCAGCACACAGATGGGTGGGTTTTCTTCTGTGAATCATAATCTCTCTGTAAAGCTGAGATAAAACACGTTTAATACTGTAAAATCCTGTGGTTTTATCCCTGCTCCAGTGATATCACACATATGGCTCAACATCTGGGGGGAGGGGTTGACCAAAGGCTGGCAACACAACGTGTGACATTTTAGTTAAGGTCAATACTGCTAAAACAATGAAGCAGTAACTACAGAGCACTCACTGATCTCATACCTCTACCAAGGCCCAACAGTCCTCTAATGTTTCTTTCTTGTGCCAAACTTTTACTACCATGAATTTGAAATCAGATGTGTTTATCATGCAGATTCACTGTAGGGCGGCATTGCAGACACAATCATCTTCTGGATCTATGTAATAACTGTGCTCGTGGCTGATGTGTGGCAGGAGAGATGGTGCTCACAGAGTGTGTGATTTGATTGAACTGGGCAAGCGGTATCACGGTGTCAGTGTGGGACTGTGTGGGTGTTAACGAGCAGGATGTAAAGAAGCCATGCAACTAAAGAGGAGCTTGGCAAAGCTACAATAACAAAAGGAGTTTAGGGAGCTGTCAAAAGTGATTAATGGTTGTGCTTTTAATGTTTGGTGAGTCAGGCGTAATGGCAGTGGTTCTGGTTCTGGATAAACAGTTTTTACTGAGCAACAGGATCCTTGTTGACTCACAATATCAGCTCCTCTCCTGTAATTCAAATGAGGTAAATATGTGCTGAATGGAGGCTTTCACAGGTGCTATGTGTGTGTTAATTGCAGATGCCTTCAACCTTTGGTTTTCCTTCATTCTTTCTTTGTATTAAACAAGTTGTCTTGTCACGGTAAGATGGCAACAGCTGCAAGGCATGAGCCACCACTGAAAACAACACACCCACACTACATAAACGGCAAGGAGTGAAAAATCACAGTCAGTTCTCATGTGAAGTTTTGCGAATACCGATTTCATATGTTGATAATCTTCTAGGGGACAGATTCTGTAATATCTGCACCTCTTTTGCATCCAGTTATGTAGTCTAGATCATTTAATCTTCACCCTTTCAAATAAATAAATAATATTGTGCAGCCATATTGAAGCTGGAGTATAAAAAGAGGAATTTAAAATGAAGAGAAATCTGTCGGGATAATGATTAACATATCATTTCTATGAAAAACCAATGGTCAGAAAAGGTCTGAGTGACAATAATGGCTTGCACTTATGCAGGAGTAAAGCGTTTCTTTTTCTGTCCTCTCTTTCGAATTTTCATAAATGCAAATCGCTGGAACTGCAATAAATGCTTCTAATTTGTGCATCACGGTTAATGATAAGAACACCAAAGCAGTTCTGAATGAACTTTTACTCCTGTTACTGTCACATCAATGCGTGGTGTTCACCCAAGGCTTTCTGGTTCATAATCATTGAAGACAATCAATTGTGCGATCAT